>ML133473.1:893539-975566 GCA_003864495.1 Nemopilema nomurai
ATATTGTTTTCGAATTTTCAATTTTTTGATGAAAAATAACCCTTTTTGCAAGGCTATAGCCTTGATGTTTTTAACCGGATCGCAACCAATTAATTCTATGTTGTTTTCGAATTTTCAATTTTTTGATGAAAAATAACCCTTTTTGCAAGGCTATAGCCTTGGTGTTTTTAACCGGATCACAACCAACACTAAAAGCTTTGTAACTCCAAAAATATGATCATAAAATAGTGAAACCACCACCAAAATGCCTCACTTAACATGCTGCTTTAATTCTTTGTTGTTTTGAATTTTCAATTTTTTGATGAAAATCACCCTTTTTGCAAGGCTATAGCCTTGGTGTTTTTAAGCGGAATCGCAACCAACACTAAAAGCTTTGTAACTCCAAAATAATGATCATAAAATAGTGAAACCACCACCAAAATGCCTTACTTAACATGCTCTTTAATTCTATGTTGTTTTTGAATTTTGAATTTTTTGATGAAAAATCACCCTTTTTGTAAGGCTATAGCCTTGGTTTTTTAGCGAATCGCAACCAACACTAAAAGCTTTGTAACTCCAAAATAATGATCATAAAATAGTGAAACCACCACCAAAATGCCTCACTTAACATGCGCTTTAATTCTATGTTGTTTTTGAATTTTGAATTTTTTGATGAAAAATCACCCTTTTTGCAAGGCTATAGCCTTGGTGTTTTTAGCGGAATCGCAACCAACACTAAAAGCTTTTAACTCCAGAAATAATGATCATAAAATAGTGAAACCACCACCAAAATGCCTCACTTAACATGCTGCTTTAATTCTATGTTTTTTGAATTTTAATTTTTTGATGAAAAATCACCCTTTTTGCAAGGCTATAGCCTTGGTGTTTTTAACGGAATCGCAACCAACACTAAAAGCTTTGTAACTCCAAAATAATGATCATACAAAAGTAAAACCACCACCAAAATGCCTCACTTAACATGCGCTTTAATTCTCTATTGTTTTTGAATTTTCAATTTTTTGATGAAAAATCACCCTTTTTGCAAGGCTATAGCCTTGGTGTTTTTAACGGAATCGCAACCAACACTAAAAGCTTTGTAACTCCAAAAATAATGATCATACAAAAGTAAAACCACCACCAAAATGCCTCACTTAACATGCGCTTTAATTCTATGTTGTTTTTGAATTTTAATTTTTTGATGAAAAATCACCCTTTTTGCAAGGCTATAGCCTTGGTGTTTTTAACCGGAATCGCAACAACACTAAAAGCTTTGTAACTCCAAAAATAATGATCATACAAAGTAAAACCACCACCAAAATGCCTCACTTTAACATGTGCTTTAATTCTAGTTGTTTTTGAATTTTTAATTTTTTGATGAAAAATCACCCTTTTGCAAGGCTATAGCCTTGGTGTTTTTAGCGGAATCGCAACCAACACTAAAAGCTTTGTAACTCCAAAATAATGATCATAAAAGTAAAACCACCACCAAAATGCCTCACTTACATGCGCTTTAATTCTATGTTGTTTTTGAATTTTGAATTTTTTGATGAAAAATCACCCTTTTTGCAAGGCTATAGCCTTGGTGTTTTACGGATCGCAACAACACTAAAAGCTTTATAACTCCAAAATAATGATCATACAAAGTGAAACTACCACCAAAATGCCTCACTTAACATGTGCTTTAATTCTATGTTGTTTTGAATTTTTGAATTTTTGATGAAAAATCACCTTTTTGCAAGGCTATAGCCTTGGTGTTTTTAGCGGAATCGCAACCAACACTAAAAGCTTTGTAACTCCAGAAATATTGATCATAAAATAGTTAAATTACCACCAAAATGCCTTACTTAACATGCTCTTTAATTCTATGTTGTTTTTGAATTTTGAATTTTTTGATGAAAAATCACCCTTTTTGCAAGGCTATAGCCTTGGTGTTTTTAACCGGATCGCAAACAACACTAAAAGCTTTGTAACTCCAAAATAATGATCATACAAAGGTAAAACCACCACCAAAATGCCTCACTTTACATGCGCTTTAATTCTAAGTTGTTTTTGAATTTTGACTTTTTGAATGAAAAATCACTCTTTTGCAAGGCTATAGCCTTGGTGCTTTTAACGGAATCGCAACCAACACTAAAAGCTTTGTAACTCCAAAAATAATGATCATACAAAAGTAAAACCACCACCAAAATGCCTCACTTACATGCGCTTTAATTCTATGTTGTTTTTGAATTTTGAATTTTTTGATGAAAAATCACCCTTTTTGTAAGGCTATAGCCTTGCTGCATTTAACGGAATCGCAACCAACACTAAAAGCTTTGTAACTCCAAAAATAATGATCATACAAAAGTAAAACCACCACCAAAATGCCTCACTTAACATGCGCTTTACTTCTATGTTGTTTTTGAATTTTGACTTTTTTTGATGGAATATCACCCTTTCTGGAAGGCTTTAGCCTTGGTGTTTTTAGCGGAATCGCAACCAACACTAACAGCTTTGTAACTCCAGAAATAATGATCATAAAATAGTGCGACCACCACAAAAAAGCCTCACTTAACATGCTCTTTAATTCTATGTTGTTTTTGAATTTTCAATTTTTTGATGAAAAATCACTCTTTTTGCAAGGCTATAGCCTTGGTGTTTTTAACCGGATCGCAAACAACACTAAAAGCTTTGTAACTCCAAAATAATGATCATACAAAAGTAAAACCACCACCATAATGCCTCACTTAACACGCGCTTTAATTCTATGTTGCTTTCGAATTTTCAATTTTTTGATGAAAAATAACCCTTTTTGCAAGGCTATAGCCTTGGTGTTTTTAACCGGATCGCAACGAACACTAAAAGCTTTGTAACTCAAAAATATTGATCATAAAATAGTGAAACTACCACCAAAATGCCTCACTTTACATGCTCTTTAATTCTATGTTGTTTTTGAATTTTGAATTTTTTGATGAAAAATCACCCTTTTTGTAAGGCTATAGCCTTGCTGCATTTAACGGAATCGCAACCAACACTAAAAGCTTTGTAACTCCAAAAATAATGATCATACAAAAGTAAAACCACCACCAAAATGCCTCACTTAACATGCGCTTTACTTCTATGTTGTTTTTAAATTTTGACTTTTTTTTATGGAATATCACCCTTTCTGGAAGGCTTTAGCCTTGGTGTTTTTAGCGGAATCGCAACCAACACTAACAGCTTTGTAACTCCAGAAATAATGAGCATAAAATAGTGCGACCACCACAAAAAAGCCTCACTTAACATGCTCTTTAATTCTATGTTGTTTTTGAATTTTAACTTTTTTTAATGAAAAATCACTCTTTTTGCAAGGCTATAGCCTTGGTGTTTTTAACCGGATCGCAACAACACTAAAAGCTTTGTAACTCAAAAATATTGATCATAAAATAGTGAAACCACCACCAAAATGCCTCACTTTACATGCGCTTTAATTCTATGTTGTTTTTGAATTTTGAATTTTTTGATGAAAAATCACACTTTTTGTAAGGCTATAGCCTTGGTTCTTTTAACGGAATCGCAACCAACACTAAAAGCTTTGTAACTCCAAAAATAATGATCATACAAAAGTAAAACCACCACCAAATGCCTCACTTAACACGCGCTTTAATTCTATGTTGCTTTCGAATTTTCAATTTTTTGATGAAAAATAACCCTTTTTGCAAGGCTATAGCCTTGGTGTTTTTAACCGGATCGCAACCAACACTAGAAGCTTTGTAACTCAAAAATATTGATCATAAAATAGTGAAACTACCACCAAAATGCTTCACTTAACATGCTCTTTAATTCTATGTTGTTTTTGAATTTTGAATTTTTTGATAAAAAATCACCCTTTTTGCAAGGCTATAGCCTTGGTGTTTTTAACCGGATCGCAAACAACACTAAAACCTTTGTAACTCCAAAAATAATGATCATACAAAAGTAAAACCACCACCAAAATGCCTCACTTTACATGCGCTTTAATTCTAAGTTGTTTTTGAATTTTGACTTTTTCAATGAAAAATCACCCTATTTGCAAGGCTATAGCCTTGGTGCTTTTAACGGAATCGCAACAAACACTAAAAGCTTTGTAACTCCAAAAATAATGTTCATACAAAAGTAAAACCACCAACAAAATGCCTCACTTTACATGCGCTTTAATTCTATGCTGTTTTTGAATTTTGAATTTTTTGATGAAAAATCACCCTTTTTGTAAGGCTATAGCCTTGCTGCATTTAACGGAATCGCAACCAACACTAAAAGCTTTGTAACTCCAAAAATAATTATCATACAAAAGTAAAGCCACCACCAAAATGCCTCACTTAACATGCGCTTTACTTCTATGTTGTTTTTTAATTTTGAATTTTTCGATGGAATATCACCCTTTTTGCAAGGCTATAGCCTTGGTGTTTTTAACCGGATCGCAAACAACACTAAAAGATTTGTAACTCCAAAAATAATGATCATACAAAAGTAAAACCACCACCAAAATGCCTCACTTAACACGCGCTTTAATTCTATGTTGTTTTCGAATTTTCAATTTTTTGATGAAAAATAACCCTTTTTGCAAGGCTATAGCCTTGGTGTTTTTAACCGGATCTCAAACAACACTAAAAGATTTGTAACTCCAAAAATAATGATCATATAATAGTGCGACCACCACAAAAAAGCCTAGTTTAACATGCGTTTCAATCCTATATTGTATTTGGATATTCAATTTTTTGATGAAAAATCACTCTGTTTGCAAGGCTATAGCCTTGGTGTTTTTAGCGGAATCGCAACCAACACTAAAAGTCTTTTATCTCCAGAAATAATGATCATAAAATAGTGAAACCACCACCAAAATGCCTCACTTGACATGCTCTTTAATTCTGTTTTGTTTTTGAATTTTCAATTTTTGGATGAAAAATCACCCTTTTTGCAAGTCTATAGCCTTGGTGTTTTTAGCGGAATCGCAACCAACACTAAAAGCTTTGTAACTCCAGAAATAATGAGCATACAAAAGTGAAACCACCACCAAAATGCATTACTTAACATGCCCTTTAATTCTATGTTGTTTTTGAATTTTGAATTTTTTGATGAAAAATCACCCTTTTTGCAAGTCTATAGCCTTGGTGCTTTTAGCGGAATCGCAACCAACACTAAAAGTCTTGTATCTTCAGAAATACTGAGCATAAAATAGTGAAACCACCACAAAAATGCCTCACTTTACATGCGCTTTAATTCTATGTGATATTTGGAGTTTGGATTTTTTGGATGAAAAATCACCTTTTTTGCAAGGCTATAGCCTTGGTGTTTTTCGCGGAATCGCAACCAACACTAAAGGCCTCCAAAAGAATTTTTTGGATAGGTCCGGACCTATCAAAAAAGTCAAAGATGTTTAAAAAAATCGAAAATTTATTTTTACTTCAAATCATGTTAAATGATCATTTTACCATGCTAGACGAGCTTCCTGTAGAGTTCACGTTCGTATTTCAACAGTCACACGTCTGGTCAGTGTCAAAAAAAGTATCAGTCTAAAACGGTAAAATTGTCGAAAAAACGTGAACAATTTCTACAAATATTTTAAACACAAAACCACTCAAAACACTTGTATAAAATGCCTTTTTCGCTTCCCTTTAGTCTGGCTGTGTTTAGAACGATATTATCAGAGTTTCAAACTCAGGCCCTTTTCATCAAAAAGTGACAGGTCATGACCTATCAAAAAGGCCAAAAGATGTCAAAGGAGTTGAACCTGCTGATTACGAATTCGTTATTTGTTTTTCGATATTTCTTACAGTTTGTGAGATATAAGCTCTTCAATTTCGATAATTGAATTGAATTAACCGACAACAAGTTTTCGGTTTGGTGACACTGTGACGCAATCTTGACGACACGGTGCATTTCGTTAGTCTCGTCGAACGACGGCGATTCGCAAATTGAACACTGCAAGTTATGGTACTCTCATCAGTAGCCAGTTCTGTTCCACCGCCTTTTAGTTTGAGCAATTCAGACACGAATTATTAAAGTGCATATGACACGAAAATTTTTATTCGCTTAAACTATCAACTAAACATCGCTGGTAACGATGGTGAACTTCGATTTTTCATTTTCGACGTACTTTTCTCGAAAATCGAGGTTTTCTGACACCCACTTTGGCCAAAATGTGTCATAAGAATAACGCGGTCGGGCAGGCGGTCACATGACCTCTGTGACGTAAAGTGGTTGTGTATCGTTCGATTAGAACTGAGCTGTTGTATGGTTTGACTATGTGATGGCACAGCTATTGTCCCCTAGAGGGGGTTTTTTGCGTAACTTTTACTCAAGCAATGTCTGAAAACTGCTGCACCAACAGAAGCTCGATGCATTGTTGAACTTTGCACAAGTTTTGACGTTCTCCTCGATACCTGTTTTTGACACCAAAAACACCAAAACATTTCTTCGACGAGATGCTGTACCTTCAGTCCGCAAACCAAAACAAGACGAAGAGCTTGGCAAGCGTCAAAAGCTCATGGTGAGTAATATGTTTGATATTGTTTTGGATAACTGCCTATCAAATTCCTATTGTTTAACACCTGAAGTACGTTGTCGACGATGCCAAATAAACCTCAGGGGCACCCACATAATACTTTATATGTGAATGCGCAGTGCTTCATTCCTGTACCAGTGTCGTTGTGAACTCCCTTCGTAGAAAGTTTTTTTACAAACTATTTATGTGTATCCAAGAAAATTTTGACGATATTTGGAAAATCCAAATTGAACATTCACATAAAGGGCAGTCGGAGATTTCATAACAAACCAGGCAGTGTCGTCAGAACGAAATTCATTTTTTGGGGGGGGGGGCCTGCCTATTGTATTGCTTCCCCGCCAGTACACTATTTTAAGGCATATATAGTATTGGGGGCTCCAGACTCCCGCTTCTTATGGCCTTGACAGATACTACAAGTTCCTGGTAACTGGACAATCTACTACATTAGGTACTCCTTGCCTCACCAATGTCAATGTCAGCATTTTTGTACATTAAAACATCCCTGATGTTAATTTCTCTTTATTATTTTCATTTCATAGCTTTCAAATTTTAAAGTTAATTGTTAGTTAAACGTGATTCACAAGTATTTGTTAAAAACCAGTACGAAATATCCTCCACAGCTCATAAAAGGAACAAACATTGATAAGAGACCATCGACTACTCAGGCGACAAGTTTATCCGATGTTGCATCCGCTTCAACTGCAAAAGTAGACACAGAAAGCCAGTTATGCGACTCCGTTCAACTTGATGAGCCTGACCACTGATTACGAAAATAACCTTAAAATCTTCGAAAGACGTGTACTTTCTTAGTTACAGCTGTTTCAAAGTCGATGTTTTGCTTCAAAATCTGTCATAAGGGATTGGGTCGAGTTTGACAGGAAGTGACGTAAAGTAGTTGTGTTAGTGAAAAGTTTAGATTGCTTTCTAACAAGAAACTCTACGGCGGAGTTTTACTTGCGACCATGTAATCATGTCGGACAGCGAATGTTTGAGCTCGATGGCTTCAGTTTTCGAAAAAAGTGAAGAAGAAGAGCTTATGGGTGGAGCCAGGCGATGAGAATACGGCCTTCCCAACTGCCTGATCGACGGCGAGGAATTATTCCTCTGAATGAATGGTGAGTAGGATAAATCGTCATTGACTTTTAAAGTTAGAAATTCCGTATTCGCTTTGCATCGTGGCTGTTTTCAGGTACCATAACCTGATAAAAGTTTTCCAAAAGAGGCCTAGCCTAGGCTGATGAGTTTTGTGGGCAAAGTTAAAATATGACTTGCCAAAACGAAAACGGCCAGGGGTTGGTTTATATTTTGATTGTTATTAATTCTTAGGTGTGTGTGTGGTAAGTGTCAAACTGGGCTTCTTGTTGGTGCAAGGGAGTACCGATGCTGCCAAGGAAGTCTATGGGAAGCTTGTACTGCGGCATATCGGAAGCTTGTTTTTGAGGGCATCGCGGATCGGGTGTACATTGAATCCAAAAATCACGCTCTTTTTGGTCAGGCTCATCAAGTTGCACGGAGTCGCTTATCTGGCTTTCTGTGTCTGCTTTTGCAGTTTAAGTGGATGCAACATCGGATAAACTTGTCGCCTCAGTATTCGATGGTCTCTCGTCAATGTTTGTTCCTTTTATGAGCTATGGAGGATATTTCGTACTGGTTTTTAACAAATACTACGTGAATCACGTTTAACTAACAATAAACTTTGAAATGTGAAAGATATGAAATGAAAAAAATAAAGTGAAATAATTAAATATGTACACATGTTTTGTTTTTGTTAATCAATTTTCTCGCTTGAATTTTGCAGCTGTACCCCATAGAAAGTTTTACTCAAATATTTTAAACATTACAGGAGATATTGAATTAGTTTGATTATGTATTGCAATTATTTTAGAAAGATATCAAACTAACTGAAAAATTAACATCAGGGATGTTTTAATGTACAAAAATGCTGACATTGACATTGGTGAGGCAAGGAGTACCCAATGTAGTAGATTGTCCAGTTACCAGGAACTTGTAGTATCTGTCAAGGCCATAAGAAGCGGGAGTCTGGAGCCCCCAATACTATATATGCCTTAAAATAGTGTACTGGCGGGGAAGCAATACAATAGGCAGGCCCCCCCCAAAAAAATGAATTTCGTTCTGACGACACTGCCTGGTTTGTTATGAAATCTCCGACTGCCCTTTATGTGAATGTTCAATTTGGATTTTCCAAATATCGTCAAAAATTTTCTTGGATACACATAAATAGTTTGTAAAAAAAACTCTCTACGAAGGGAGTTCACAACGACACTGGTACAGGAATGAAGCACTGCGCATTCACATATAAAGTGTTATGTGGGTGCCCCCGAGGTTTATTTGGCATCGTCGACAACGTACTTCAGGTGTTAAACAATAGGAATTTGATAGGCAGTTATCCAAAACAATATCAAACATATTACTCACCATGAGCTTTTGACGCTTGCCTAGCTCTTCGTCTGTTTTGGTTTGCGGACTGAAGGTACAGCATCTCGTCGAAGAAATGTTTTGGTGTTTTTGGTGTCAAAAACAGGTATCGAGGAGAACGTCAAAACTTGTGCAAAGTTAAACAATGCATCGAGCTTCTGTTGGTGCAGCAGTTTTCAGACATTGCTTGAGTAATAGTTACGCAAAAAACCCCCTCTAGGGGACAATAGCTGTGCCATCACATAGTCAAACCATACAGCAGCTCAGTTCTATTCGAACGATACACAACCACTTTACGTCACAGAGGTCATGTGACCGCCTGCCCGACCGCGTTTTTCTTATGACACATTTTGGCCAAAGTGGGTGTCAGAAAACCTCGATTTTCGAGAAAAGTACGTCGCAAATTAAAAATCGAAGTTCACCATCGTTACCAGCGATGTTTAGTTGATAGTTTAAGCGAATAAAAATGTTCGTGTCATATGCACTTTAAGTAGCTACATCTATATCTACACCTAAGTAGCTAAATCTATATCTACTCTTAAGTAACTATATCTATAGGTCTTAGGTAGCAACTATATGTACCCTTGAGTAGCTATATCTATACGTCCTGAAGTAGCTACTCTATATATAGGCTTAAGTAGCTGTATTTATATATCCTTAAGTAGCTGCTATATATCTATGCTTAAGTAGCTACTATACATGTACCCTTATGTAGCTAAATATATAGTTCCTCAAGTAGCTACTATATATGTACCCTACTATATATGCTTATATGAGAATCAGCAGCAAAATTACTAGGTAGAAATCAAACTCAAATAAGATTCTAATGAATAAGTAAATTCTCTCCCAAAACCCTTTTTGAGCCTGTGATTTTTGTTTGTTAGAAAAATAATCTTTAGTGTTTTTTACAAGATTGGAGCCAAAAAGTGCCAAGGCAACTATTGAAATAACTCTAGTAATTGTAGGAAATACTATATTATAAGAAATAACTGATAAAGCTAATGAAAACTATATAATAGCTAATTGACAACAAATCTAATAATAATCCCTTTGCTAACTCTGAAAAACATGAAACAAGCTTTAAAACAAAAACATGGGAGATGCTTCTGAGTCTGACCAAGATCTAACAACAGCATTTCAATACATTTCTTCTATCTGTGTTCCAGATTCATATACCATGGTTCATTGAAAATTTAACACAACCATCTGAAGATTGGATGATAGAAAAGAATAAAAACTAACCTTTACTTAATAAAGCTTGCCAGGCCATCAGTGTGGGGTTATTTGCAAATCACTGATGTACAACTGATTACAGCTTCTTTTAACGAGGTCCCAATTTTTATACTTTGGCCTGAGAAAGAGAAAATACAATTAGTACAGGTGAAATTAATAATTTGATTAGGTCAAGCTTCAGTAATCTACAGAAGCTGTACATAACAAGTAGATGGCTTGTTTTTGTGTCACAGACCCATTCATTTAACAATGACTATAGGGTAACTAAAGTTTTTAAAAAGTTGGAAAGGAAAGGGTTGACAATTACAACTGCTTTTACAACAATAATCAAAGTAAATCTATCCTGTTGAAGATTAATTTTTTAAAACAATGCAGGAATGCTAAATCAAGAATCACAATCAAAAATTCTTGGTAGATGGGTGAAAAAGTTATTTACTACAAAGTAATCAACCCATTTCTAGCTTTCATTTTTCACCAATAATAAGAAGAATATTTTCAATTTGTAGACTCTTATTCAAGATTTGTGCCTGAAAACGAGTCTGTAAATGATAAAGAAGTGTTGAAATAACTGGTGGAAATTCAAACATGCACCTTTGGATAGATTCAAATTAATACAAAAAGAAATCAAACAAACAATTGTTTAGCTGCCATGCTCCACAGGGAAAATTAGTGTATTTCACAAATGAATAAATCAATAAAAAGTGCATTTTTAAAATTCAACATGGCTGATATGGAAGATGTCATACTTGGTGTGACAAAGTATGTTTCTGCCATTTTTGAAATATTACATTAAGAAACGGCAAGGTTCTTTTGTTTTTCAGAACTTAAATCTCGGTTACAAAACAGTGAAATAACAATGAGGAAACAGAGGGCACAAGCACCCTTGTAAGCAATATTTGGCTATTGCCTACGAAATTCTATCGACAGCAGTTTCCTAAGTATGACACGATCGAGTAGTGATCTTTTCTTCAATAATGACCCATGAAAGGAAACCATTGTTAGCTTCTGAAGCCTACCGGCCTATACTTACAGGGAGAGCAATAACATCAAATATTTCAAATGCCACAAGATTAGCTAAACGCAGCCTTTTTTATTTCATAAATGTATCACTTTTCCTTCTACTTACTCTATCTGAATGCACTCCCTTCTTATTCTTTGTACTGTTTTGCAGGCATTTTGATGATGTAAATAATACAGAGGGGTTCAGAACATAATTTTCCTAAAACATTCAATTTTGCTATATCATTTTGAAAATCTATTCACCTTTGAGCTTCATTAAGACGTTATGTGGTGTGATAACATGTTCTGTTCAAGAAAGAGCTGCACTTGAGTGAATGCCCCTCCGAGAAAGCTTCGGTGTTAGACAAAGTCATAGGCCCATCCATAAAAAAGCTGTACTCACAAATGAAAAGTACTTGCTTGACATCTCTCCTATTTTTCAATTCTTCTACTTCAATTCCTTTGTAATCAGTTCTTGTCACAAGTTGCTAGATTCTACACTTTCTCGGGATTTGTGAATCAAGCTTCAACTTGTTGGCAACTTGAACTTTGCACCCAGTTTGAATGTTCCCGCGAGTGAATTGGCGGGCGAAGATGTCAGCAGGCAACTGTCAATCAAAAACGAGAACAATAGATGGCTCGATCCAGTCTTTATACTTTTAGTTTGAGGTGTATCCACTCAGGCTACACTGCAGAGGTTTCCAAGAGGGCAAAACAGCAAGAAACCGGTCTGATACCCATCTCCAGAAACTGGTGATACACACTTTTGTTTATGAATAAAGTCTAAAGAATCTTTAGGCCAAAAATGGCTAAAGTTTCAGAATAATACCAGGCTCAACCACGATCAAAACTAAAAATCTCTCCCTCTCAAAGCGAAGCAACTGTCATTTTGATTGTATTAGGATCGTATTTGTATCATTAGATTTGTATTTTCAAACCAAATTCGTGAAAATGAAATTTGTTGTTCTGTTTGTTATTGTTTAAGTTTGTGATGAAACATCACATCAAAAAAATTAAATATTTTTCTTGGGTCTTTACACCTTGCGTTGGGCATGAATAGCTTAAAAATAATCTTAGGCTCAGAACCGATGCTTTTAAGAATATTGAGGCTCTGCAAAAAATTAGGCATTCTTGATACACATTTCTTTGGGATAAATTCATATGATTTTTCTGTTCTATTCACAAAACTTACAAGCAAATCAGTATGGTTTGAATTTCCGTTAAAAAACAGAGATAAATCAAACTCCCATCCATCCAGAGTCCAGGAAAACGACAAAACAAATTCTCGCATGTCTCTTTCTAGAAAAGAGTGTAAAATATAGAAATTAAATCAAATCGCGTTAAAATATGTGCATGGTACAATTAAGGTGCTCTTGTGTTTTGCCACATTTTTCAACGCCAGAGAGTTCTATTAAACTGGGCAATGGCATGTCACGATCCTAATTTCGTTGTGCCATCTTTAAAAAACATTTCCCCCTTATATCCCCCTGACTATGAGTTGTAATTTGCTGAACGTGTTTCAAAAAAACACAGAGGCGGATTCAGTAGCGTGCGAGGCGTGCCTAAGCAGACTTTTCTTTTTTGCAATTGAAGCACAGTCTCTCCTATTCTGAATACTACGCACAACTACCTGAAATTCTAGCACCCGCTTCAGTGCCCCGTCTCAGCGCTATTCTACCGCTTCATGTATTGAAATGTCATTACACTCCCCGGATAGGCTGTACAGCATTCTACAGACTCTGAAACCATTGCCTCCTCTAATTCCCAACCATTCGTGGAGCCCATGACCAAATATCTGCAAAAAGGTGCAGATGAAGGAATAAAAGAAAATTCGATAAATTTTAAATTATCGAAATTGCATGAAAAATGAGTGTCATGATCTTCCAGTCGTCGGAGACCCTCAACCATGGTTTAAAGTTTTGAACTTTTTGCATGGTTTGCCGTGCAAAACAGCTGTTTGTATACAGTCAAGAAATTGCATTAAATAAACGAATACTATTTGGAGCCTTAATGTATAACTTTTTGAACCTCAAAGATTAATATTTGCTGATGCTTTAATTAGACCACGGCAACATATAAACAAGGTAACAAAACGTGGGATTTTTTTAGCTGCCGAAGTGTTCCTGCACTCAGTTTTTATCTAATTCTCTGTGATGATATGCGAATCAAAGACACTTCAGCAAAAAAGAAAATAAGAAAATACTTTTTATTCCACAGTGGGTGTTTACAAGCCTTTTCTGTCCATTGATATGTTTCACGACATGCTTTGCTCAACGTTCACGGGTTGTTGGAGCCTGGAAACCAATGACGTATTGACTTAAATTGCAAAAGTCGAATTACATGTGCATAATCCTTTGCAGGTTAGAAAGTAGCCAGCTAAGGTTATAGAGGAAGCAGCTGCAGAATACGCAAATGCAAAGCTACTTAAAGGTTACTATAGAGTAGCTACTTAAGGAGAGATATAGAGTAGCTACTTAAGGAGAGATATAGAGTAGCTACTTAAGGACGTATAAAAAACATCATTTCCACCATCATCTTCCGATTCTACATAATAATAAATGACACCATCAGCCTCTAGGTGATTTGTTTCCTTGTCATCAGAGCTGGATAGCTGAAATGGTGAGAACAAGATGGTCAAACAATTTTAATAGCTCGATATATATGGAACCAGGGATGTAGAGCTAGGGGGCTCAGGGGGGCTTGTTGTAGCTGAAAATTCGCAGATTTCTACTTTTGCTATTGTTTTTTACTACATTAACTGCAAGCAGCCCCTTTGTTATTTTGCTAGCACTTTATCGCTGTATGGAATCTATGTTTTACAAATTTATTAAAAGTTCTTATCATCAAATGTAACACTAAACAGCAGCAACAAAATGTCATACACTAAACAGCAACCTTAAAAACTTACATCATCATTCTGGTTTTCCAACTCATGTACCCTCTCTTTCAATATCTTCACCCTTTTCTTCAGCCTACTGTTCTTTCTCTGACATGTAACTAGCTTAGCTGACAAAACTGGACATTAAGGCAGCTAGCTTCTTTCTGTGGTTGTATCTACAAACTCGTTTGAATGAGCCTCTCTTCGGCATGGAAGTGATTCAAGGATTAAGGGGTCGGCGGTGTCTTTGGTTTTGGGGCCAATGCTACCCGACTTAGCTATCGTTTCGTCGTTTATAACTTTTTGTAATTTTGCGAGTAGGCATTGGAATAACATCGAACAGAACAAGAGCTCCGACGCAGGTTGGAAAGTGGAGGGTCCAAGGAAAATTGTATCAATCATAATAAAAGATATTCAGAAAAGCTCTATTGTTTTACAAAAAAGTGCGGGGGCCATGCGCTAATGTCAATTCTCCTCACAAAGTCAGTCGGTTTGAAATGGATTGAGCATAACGCAAAAGTAGCAGATGGAGTGAGGCTCTCTCTATGCCTTCGAACGAAAGAGACCCACTGCCTTCCGTGTTTCGACTCTGTCAAGACATGTCTATTGACTAGCGTCTCATGGTTTTTGTCCCCTGGTTATGTCGTTCGTGTAATTGGACGTGTCTCTTACAATAAAGTTTTTTGCCGAGTACAACATGGACACTTTGTTTATCGTCGTCCTAATCATAAAATTCATCAAAAAGTATTAATCCTACTACAAAGATCCGGGGGGGGGGCGACGGCCCAGCGACTCCCAAAAGTGCCACTTCCTAGGTCCCTGCATTGGAACAGAAAAGGGGGTTCATTTCAGATTTGAGGACCAACAGCAACTACATGTTCAGTTTGACGCATGACCGTCGATTCACCAGTATCAAAAGATTGAGATTATCATAGCTAGCCCTCCGATGAAAGAAGTCGTCGTCCATCGGCATCGAAAGTGATCTAATGGAATACTCTTTAGGTCACAGATAGGCCGGATTTGGTAAAATACTGACAAGGCTCGTGATATTTTGCTTGAATTGCCTGTCGCTAAAGCTAAATGTTGTAAGGCCCATTTGTGCTTAGGTACGCATTTTAAGATTTGGGCTTGATGCGTGAGATTTAACGAGAATTATGCACTGTATTCCAGGGAATTCCGTGCGGGCAGGGTCCACTCCCTGTTGCTACTGCTTACCTACAAGTAAAACTATACCTGCATACCAGAACAAAGATGTGAGGAAACAGAGTGAAATAGGATCGGAGACCTGACTTGATATCATCCGTTCGAAACATGTAGCGAACGAGGAAGTGACTCGAAAAGAGGCAGGAGGTTTTGCTTGGCTTGGATTGCAAGCCCACTGTAAACAACGGAAGTAACAGGGAACCAGACAACTGTCAGTCGGTGCCACTGTGTGGATGCGATGCAGATTTCAGGGACATGGTGATGCAAGGGGAGCGCGTAGCAAAGCAAGTAGCAAACAAGAGGTAGTCAAAGAGAAATGTGAACAGCGATGGGGTTTATTAGAACATTGTTGGCATTTGCTTTTTTGATAGGTAAGACGTGGATTTATAGGTGTTGTATTACGCATTTCTTTGCACTGTACATGATACTGACAGAAGCTAAGATGGCGTCAAGATGATAATAAAACACAATAACGTATATAAGCTGCTGATACTGGATTTGATGACGTTGTTTCATCAGGATATTCTCTTTGGAGAACTTTATGGGCAGCAAGTAAGATAAAGTACTAACGTATGGGAAATACATTACATCAAAACAAAAGGTTTTTTGGGGCTCGCGAATGCGCATAAATTTTGTTGAAATTTGACTTTCTTTTGTAAATTTAGGCTTTCTAAAATTTTCGTACCAAGTGTGACATTTTGGTAAAGCAGTTTGTAGTTAATCAGTTAATCTCATCTTGTAGTTTCGATGGCTGTTATGTTCTAATATGATGGCGCCACAAAAATATATTCTAGGAATTTTTGAATTTGGATCCCGTATCCTGAAAGAGCATCATACGATACCTAAATTAGTCGATTGTGTTACAAATTGGCAGAGATACACGCTTTTTTATAAGGAACCTATCTCAAGGCCTAGTTCCGAAAGTTCCTTATTCGTAGAAATCATCAGATTTTAGTACGAAAAGTTCCTTAAGTTCTCACTCTCGGTGCTTTGACTACAATAAGCCTTAATACTAAATAGAGAAAGAGGCGAGACAGAATATGCGGAAACTACTCAATGAAACTACTCTTTGTGATCGTACTGACTTTATCATTTATCGCAGCTTATTTTAGATAACTTGTCTGAAGATTTGTTAAGGACAGATTTTGCCAAAACCTTCATAGAGATCCCCTTGGTCTGTACTCCCATGTTCCCGGATAATATTTCCAACATCCCCCTTTCCTCCCATAATGTTGTTTGAATTCACTATGAGGCGAAATTTTGAGCTGCTCTCAAATTTCTAGAAAACAGTACTCTTTCTCTCTTTCCCCCTTTCTTCCTAAAAATGTTTGCTTGTCATCCATTTAACTGAGGAGCCCATCGGGAAAGATTTCCACCAATTCACAAGCCTCTCCCTGGTCAATGACTGTTATTTCTGTCATTAATCAAGGCTTTCTGTCATTAAACGGCTATGGCTAAAATTCAATGGCTAAAGGCAAGGGAGAAGTTTTGGTTTGGATAGAACATGGTCAAAATACTACATATAGTTGTAAAGCACTGATTAGATAGGTTCAAATTTTCCTCTGATTGAAAATTAGGCCAATTAGATTAACGGCTGCTTCGCTACTACTTGTTACCAATTGCTCAACGAGAAAATTAAAAATATGAGGTAAAAACTTGCATGACTATGCTTGCCTCTATGTAACCTAAAAATTGATTTTAAAAACGGTCTTATTAAAAGGTTACTTAATTCTGGATTCAACTGTTTACACGATTGATAATCCATTATTTCTTACTGCAAAGATCTAGCTGTGTGCTCTGGGGGTAAAGTCAGTAACACGATCATACCATTTGGCAAGAAAAGAGATTTGTGATCGTTTTTGTAGGCCATTGCCTTTTCCTTTATATTAAAACAGTCCGTGTTGACGTAATGATCACGTAGTGATCACGTGGACTACATTAAGGTGGATCGCGAGCTTATCCCTTGAGGTGGCAAAAAAATAAACATAGCATTTTCCATGACATCGAGACATCAATCTAATTTACTGTGAAAACCCCTCCAAAACATATTCTTTCATCTTATGTAATAGTTGTTAGAACCTAGCCTCATAACCAGCCCATTATTCTTTTTTCTACCTATAGAAAATACGGAGGCATCGACATGTAAGCAGAGGATTACTGCTGATTTACCAAGCTTATCAACAATTAGAGAATTTGGGAAAATTCACTTACTTTCAGTACCAAGTGGAGCTTCTTCCCCTAACGGTTCCTGCTCGTGGGAATTTTCAAGTCCAAAGAATTATATGCTGAATATTCACTTTGTGAATTTCACTTTACCGCGTCGATCTGCAGGTTCAGGTTGTCATGGTAATTATGCCCTGGTCACTGCCAGTCACTTCAGTAGCGGGGCCAAGGAGGTCTTAGGCAAGTTCTGCTCGCAGATGGATCGACGGTCATTGCAGATCAATGGGGCAGTGACTGTAGATTTGTTTTACAACAGCAGCACGTTTGGCGGCTCTGCAATATCAATGGCAGTTTTCGTTGAAGCCTCAACTCCAGGTGAGATTACAGCTTTTTATATGAAGAAGCTAGAGGACTTGGTATGAATAAGATCTGGGCGGACATTTTAGTAGAATCATAATTTTGGTCGTGGGTTTTAACCACGCTCCTCAATTTCACGAAAATTTCTAGAAAGTCATAACAGCAAGGCCGATATAGCTAATGCTATGTCCGATCAATTACCCAAATGTAGATAATAGCACTCTATTTGCCTTGATACCTTCAACCGTCACTTAATCGGACCGAGTTTTCCCTACCTTGTTTGATAAAAAGCTTTTTCAAAGATTAAATTCCTTGAAAATCGTAGGTTTGTTGATTATTTGCCTATTAAAGGACCAGCTAAACGGAATTCAACTGTTTTGCAATTCTGGAATGACTCTTCGTCACGTGTTGCCTTTCTGTTTTCTTTGTAGGTTGCGGAGGAGTGTTCAACGATTCCTCCGGATCTGTTCCGGTTTCATTCGAATATGATCAAGCAAGCAACCAATCTCCGGTTCATTGCGTCTGGAACTTCGATTTCAGTGAACTGCAAGACCTAAAAACCCTTGTGTCCTACTTTAACATCCCTCATGATTTCAACTATCAGTGCTCCGGTAAAAAATTTCTTGGACTGCGTTCTTACAACGAAACGAGCGGTGTAAAGACGGGGGCTGTTAGGAAGTGCGCCAAACACAACTACGCATTGCCTGAAAGTTTCAATGTACAGAGCAGTAAACGCTTTGTGGTGACTGTACATTCGGAGGGTCCGCCATCGCAAGGAGAGGGAATCCTCGCTGTTTGTCTTCCCACAAGCCCAGGTACGAAGCACGTAGATAAAAATGCAATATAGACCAAATACAAAGTATAAAAAGCAATATATCAAAGGATAATTTAAACGCCTATGAAAGGTGGTTTAAATGTAGTCAATTGTCAAAAATCTTTAATGTAGAATGTAGAAAATCCTTCTAGCAGTAAAAAGAAGAAAAATTTTCATTCACTTTTTATCGAGTTTCTGATTCTTTTCGATATATTGATATAAGAACTTAAGTAATCGGCTCAACCCCGGGTTAGCATTGACCATCAACTGATTTCACAACTCTTTTAATCTAATCCTAAATTGATAGCAAATCCTTCTATTCTAACTCAAAGAATTAAGACCTTGTTTACACGAAAAAACGGTTCGTCCAAATGGAACGGTTCCAAATATTTCGTGCTTGCGTTTACACGAGAACCTTGGCACGGAACTTTCGCATCAGGGCCCCAACTTGTTTCAAGGGAGGAGTAACATTCCCTGTCTTAACCGAGAACCTCCTTTTAGCATCTTGTTGATGATTCTTCAAAAACGTCTTAAAACACGCCGCTAATTGCCATCCTTGCAATCATATTCAAACTCCATTTAGAATCGTTACATTCTCTCTCGTGTAAACTGGGCCTAAGTGTCTTCCATGGGTTGTAATGATGTAGGTCAACTTTCCATGGGGATCGCGAGCCCAAGGAGTGTTACGGGCTATATGGACAGAGACCTATTAACACCGTTGGTATTCTTCGCGCAGGTGTAAGCAGGCAATACAACCGCGTCGACGACGTTCAAAACGAAACGCTTGCGGAAGTGGCCCGGTCAAGCGCCTCCAAAGCAGCTATCCGTGGGCTTATTCTCCTGAAACCAATAAGATCAAAGGACCAGCTCTTTGCATTTATTAGCAATGTGTCTGGAATTTGCAGCAATGGGAAGCTACAGCTCTGGTCTATAAAATCGAATGTTTTCAATGGGGATGGGCACGTGTGCTCTAATACATGGAGTGACTCAGCCTTACTAAATGCCAATGTCACTCTTGTTATCTATTTTGAAGCACAATATGCAGACCTACATGGCATAGAAATGTCCTTCTTTTCAAGCAATAAAGGTTTGTTAAGTCTTTTTTATGCTATTTTTCGACAGCTGATTTCAGGTAAACATTTGGATGTCACTGGTTCTTTCTCATTTGTCTCCCCATGACGTCTTCCATTTTCTCTCTTAATCCAATCCTTGCTTTCTGTTAGTTTTCAAACACCATTTTAAATTAAAGGTTTGATGGTACGATGCATCTATACTCAATTGCTAACAACGATACTGCTAGGAAGCTTATGTGACCCATGTCTCTAAGTAAACTCCGTTACAAATCGAAGAAAAGCCTTATTTCCACAGTGCCAACTGCGCTTTAAGTTCAAGTGGGAATGCCCAAACACCCTAGTGACAGGGGTACAATCAGCACCCGATGGTTCACGTATTTGTACGAATCACTTTAGAGTATACATTTAATCGCATTTGTAAGAAATATCAGGTAGGTTCATCGCGATAACAGGTGCTAGGAAACGTAGATTTGATAAGAAATCTGTTCAATAATATCTATGCTGTTAAAGAATGTTTCAAAACTATGTCCTTGACTCGTTTTCTCCTCTTCAGGGTGTGGAGGTATCTTCGAGTTCAAAATAGGACATTCCATGCTGATCAAGTCTCCAAATTACGGGGGTAAATACCCAGCCGATTCCGAATGTCGTTGGATGCTTCTTCGTGAAAATGGAACTGAACTCGAATTGACTGCCAACGAAATGTCTATAGAGGAATGCTCCTACTGCGGAGGGTGTGATTACGTCAAAATATACCAAGGCAGAACGAGCCTAAAGAAGCAGAAGTTTGCGGTTTGCCGGAACTCTAGAAGGCCTTATATTATCAATGGAGATGTTGTGTTGTACTTTCATAGCGACACGGTCACAGAAATGAAGGGATTTGTGATAAATGTAACTGCTTTCAAAGGTAATCGCACGTTTTTTGACCATCGTTTTCTAGCACGGCCAACAACAGCATACCTTCACCACCACTACTTTCGCCATGATTGTATTTATTGGTAAATCATCTTGATTACCTGTTTACTTTCATAATCACCCCCATCAGTATCACTGCCAGAATCACAACCAACATTATCAGTATCACTTTCAAATTCATTACGATCATTATCAGTATCACTTTCAAAATCATCTCAATGGTAATCAGTATTATTTTCAAAATCATTCCGATCATTATCAGTATCACGTTCAAAATCATTCCGATCATTATCAGTATCACTTTCAAAATCACTCCGATCATTATCAGTATCACTTTCAAAATCATTACGATCATTATCAGTATCACTTTCAAAATCATTCCGATCATTATCAGTATCACTTTCAAAATCATTACGATCATTATCAGTATCACTTTCAAAATCATTCCGATCATTATCAGTATCACTTTCAAAATCATCTCAATGGTAATCAGTATTATTTTCAAAATCATTCCGATCATTATCAGTATCACTTTCAAATTCATTACGATCATTATCAGTATCACTTTCAAAATCATCTCAATGGTAATCAGTATTATTTTCAAAATCATTCTGATCATTATCAGTATCACTTTCAAAATCATTCCGATCATTATCAGTATCACTTTCAAAATCATTACGATCATTATCAGTATCACTTTCAAAATCATTCCGATCATTATCAGTATCACTTTCAAACTCATCGCAATGGTAATCAGTATCACTTTCAAAATCATTACGATCATTATCAGTATTATTTTCAAAATCATTCCGATCATTATCAGTATCACTTTCAAAATCATCGCAATGGCAATCAGTATTATTTTCAAAATCATTCCGATCATTATCAGTATCACTTTCAAAATCATTACGATCATTATCAGTATCACTTTCAAAATCATTCCGATCAGTATCTTTGCCAAAATTACCACCATAATTACCAGTAAATCTGTCAAAATCAGCACTATCATTACCAGAATCACTGTCAAAATCACCACTGTAATTACCAGAATCGTTGCCAAAATCACCACTTACATAGCCAGTATGACTGTCAAAAACACATAAATCAAAAATGATAATACTTCAGCCATTTTTTCGATTCAGTATCAGCTATTGGCTTGATGCTTTTGCTGGAGTGAGTCTTTAACAGCGATAGCTAACACAGGCTCCTAATCGCATACTTTGGCAATTCAAAAAGACAGTATCAGTTTAGTTTTTCCAAGTCTTTGCGAAAGGCTCGCGTAAATGCTTGACCAGTAGCAAATGCTAGTTACACATTTTGTCATTCAGTACTTTTTTAAACTGAACGAAGCTCTAATAGGGTTTTTATGTCAATAGCATGTGGAGGGGAGTTCTTTTTGTCACCTGGCCAAAGACTGGAAATCACTTCGCCACGATATAAGTACGGGTCATATCCACCTTATTCCCTGTGCCAATGGGAAATCATTGCTGGCGGAGTTGGTCTGCCTCTTAACATATCAACTACAATGATGGATGTAGAATGCTTTGGCGATTATCATTTCGATTATGTGGAAATCTT
The DNA here is from genome assembly GCA_003864495.1 of Nemopilema nomurai. Taxonomy (NCBI): domain Eukaryota; kingdom Metazoa; phylum Cnidaria; class Scyphozoa; order Rhizostomeae; family Rhizostomatidae; genus Nemopilema; species Nemopilema nomurai. The sequence goes on from ML133473.1 coordinate 915,667, forward strand.
CAAGAGCGTTGGACAGAATAGGACATTGATGTACACTCTATGTGAAAAGCCGAAAAGAGATATAACGATTAACGGAAGCATAACCATTCTCTTTCAAAGCGATGGCTCGGATTCTGGGACTGGGTTTAGAATCGTTGTCAGTGCATTGCCAGGTAAATAATACACGTTAATAGATTTACATAGCCCTTGCCCGTTGTCCGCCAATCAAGAGACAGGCTTAGCAATCCTGGCGTACTATAAAGAAGCCGCGGCCACTGCTCTATAGCCCCACTGCGATTCTTCATAATCCCAGCATCCTTCAGCTCTTATGACCATATCAGTACTAACAACTTCCATTCCATCACTGCAAATGTCTGTGAAGTACGATTACCTATGACTTGCTACGAGCTGACATTGGCTTTAAGTAGAAATAAGAGTTTAAGGAGGCTGTTGATAGTACACTTTGAAATATTCTCACGTTTCTACTAATTTGATATCTGAGTAAGTAGCTGAATGACATGAAATGTATAATGATGACCAACATTCTTAATTCTTTGACCCAGGCCCAAATGAATCAACTACATCAGCCCCTCCAACGACATCACTAACATCAACAAAATCTACACTGCCCATCACAACTCCCAAGTCTGATAGGACCACAAATACACAAACAAAAAAATGCTGTCCTAAACAGACTACTGCATCTTTTACGAAGTTCAAGAAGTCGACAAAGGCAGATCAGTCAAGATCTACTGTTCATACCAACAAGACGCTTACCGCCAAAGCTAGAAAGTCAGCTTCATCCACGGACAATGTTTATATTGCGTCAATAACGGCTGGTGTTGCTACAATGCTCTGTATTGGGTTCCTAATACTGGTTATCCTTAGAAGGTTGGTTCATATTCAAGTATTTATCTCGAGTTTTGAAACCCGTATAACAGGCTTAACTGGTATAACCAAGAATTGGCTTTCAGTTAACCAAAATGCAGTAAATCATTCATTGCTTGTGTTAGATATCATCTCTCATGTTCAAAAATCATACTGTACACCTTCGCTATGGTGTGAATATTTACTCAAAACAACTAACCTTTTTACTTCCTCTAGAATTGAATCGATTCTTCATAATCCCAGAATGTTTCCAGATATGAAATATCTAAAATCCAGTCCTTTCAGATTTGCCTGTCTTGTCACCACAAGAACAGTACTAAATAGAGTTGGTTTGGAATAACATTCTGCTGAACATTACTGAAATTGTCTTGAAACATAAAACAACTCATAGTTTTAAGATGTTTGTTTTAAACACTTTCAAATTCTTGAATCTAGAAGAAAACAAAATCACCAGGGAGGAGGGGGAAGCAGTGAACAGTCTCCAGGAGCGAAGAAAAGAAAAAGGCAAAACAGGCAATTCTCTTTTGTGAATGTTTACACTTCTTTTTCTTCTATTTGCCTGCCATTCTGCAATTAGAAAGACTGGGATAATCTTGATGCGAGATTTTCTCGAAGCTCATTAATATTGCTGCAAAACAGTTTTTGCATTTTGACATTTACTCGTTAATAAAGTTATAAGTTCCATGAATAACTATTCGAATTATTCTCATTTCTAAACCCTTCACAAGATAAATGGTCGCTATTAGAAGTGCCACTTGCTTGCCAGAATGTGATCCAGTTTGGTTCAATGTGATCCAATGTGACACAATGTGGTCCAGTTTGATCCAATGTGACACAATGTGATTAAATGTGATCCAATGTGACACAATGTGATCCAGTTTGATCAAATGTGATCCAATGTGCCACAATGTGATCCAGTTTAATCCAATGTGATCCAATGTGCCACAATGTGATCCAGTTTGATCAAATGTGACACAATGTGATCCAATTTGATCAAATGTGACCCAGTTTGATCAAATGTGATCCAGTTTGATCAAATGGGATCCAGTTTGATCAAATGGGATCCAGTTTGATCAAATGTGATCCAATGTTCCACATGTGATCCAGTTTGATCAAATGTGATCAAATGTGCCACAATGTGATCCAGTTTAATCCAATGTGATTCAATGTGCCACAATGTGGTCCAGTTTGATCCAATGTGACACAATGTGATTAAATGTGATCCAATGTGACACAATGTGATTAAATGTGATCCAATGTGCCACAATGTGATCCAGTTTGATCAAACATGATCCACTGTGCCACAATGTGATTCAGTTTAATCCAATGTGCCACAATGTGATCCAGTTTGATCAAATGTGACACAATGTGATCCAATTTGATCAAATGTGACCCAGTTTGATCAAATGTGATCCAGTTTGATCAAATGTGATCCAATGTGCCACATGTGATCCAGTTTGATCAAATGTGATCCAATGTGCCACAATGTGATCCAGTTTAATCCAATGTGATCCAATGTGCCACAATGTGATCCAGTTTGATGCAGTGTGATCCAATGTGACACAATGTGATCCAGTTTTATCAAATGTGATCGAATGTAACACAATGGGATGCAATGAAATGTCGCTATGCGATGAATTAAGGGTACTAATCTGTACATCTTAAGCACAGTGGTACTAAGCACATTTGATAATGTAACTACAGAAGCTGTTATACGAAAAGATGCTACTGCCCATTAGGAAAGCTTCTTCTATTACCTGGGACTGCTACTGTCGTTGAGATTTGCTCTTTAAGCCGTCAATTGCTATACTACAGTTTCTATAACTTCATTTGCTTTTTGCAGTGCGATGCCCTTGGTCGATATGGAAGATTTCAGGAAGGGGTAAGACGATTTGTTACTCATTCTTGCCAAGCAAAGCGTAGAAGCATAGTTCATAGACTATTACCATGTCATCAATATGAATAATTGTCTATTTCACAAGTAGGCTACAGTTCAGGTTTTTTTAAATTTTCAAGCAGAGACTTGTTGGACATACCTTCTGCTTGTATGTAGAACACAATTATTTAAAATTATAGCAGGTTTCTGAAGGGCCCTGGGCATGGTTGTTGCTGGTAGCCAGCGGATCTTTCAGGCAAATTTTTGTACTTCGAAGTAACATTTAGATTCTTAAAAAGCCGATGCATCCCTCTTGCTTCTTTTCATATCCTCCATGGTTTTGTTATCAGTCCCAACTGAGCGAGCCACGGAAATGCTGTGAAATTGATTAGTAAACTTCAAGAAGGTAGTCCTTCTTTCCTTGAAAATTGCAGGGTGTATCCAGATGTGATAAATTTACAATATATTTGGTGTAGCAGCCACATTTCGAGTGACCTAGTGTTTATCCTTTTTCCCTCAGTTCTCTGGCAAGCAATACTCTGGGCAACGTAATCGAAAACGTAGCGTATGTATTTGCTCGCTTTTTCATTGAATGTTGTCTCATTATTGAAATTTTGGGCAATTCACCCCCAAACAAGGGTATTCTTGGGCTTGAGTCTTCTGGAATTGCAACTTTACATTGTTCGCCGTGATGATTGGCCAATAGTGGTACCCATTCTAAAGTTGGCCTAAACTCTTTCGCCGCCCTCACAGTTTGAAGTCGGTCATCAGTCGTTTTTTGTTGTTTAGGTACGAAGAAGCAGCAATGCCAAAAAGAGAGAAAGAGAATCCTTACTATAGCACAAGGTATTGAAAACCTGTTTAGCATTCTTTGATAATACTATGGGGGGGGGGGCGTATGCAAGCTCTTCAGATATATAGCTCATGTCCAGAAGCACTGTGTGTACCAAAGAGTACCAGAGTGTTAAGATCCATCCTCGTTCATTATCGTCCAAGTGATTCTTACGATACCTAAATTTAATCCGCTTCCTAACCTAATTTACAGGTGAGAGCCTGACAGAAACTAATGACGACACAAACATTGCCTATAACATTTTATAGTAATCTGTAGGTAAACCCTAAAAGAGATCCCAATCATTTTTTAGCGATAACAAGCGGCGTGCCAAGGTCAACCCATGTTATGCAAGGTAACTTTCTTTTCAATCGAGAACCTCTTTGTTCTCTCATTATAAGGCTTACACAAAACACTTGACCAACAAAAAATATCCGACTTATAAAGAAGCACAACCTTATGGAGACTCTACCAGCCTGATTTATCCGCCGGACTTGTGGCACATGTAGTGTAGCATGTAATAAAGCAAATATTGAAAGATGAATTTTCTATTCAGAGGACCCCAGTGCTACAGTGTTAGTTTAAGTCTGCTACATCTTCATTTTTGCTCAACTTACGTATTGCATTTGCTTTTTAAGGGCCCTGAGTTACAAGCAAAGTTCTTTTTCTATCTGTTCCGCAAATTTGCATTCCATGCACCCCAGTGATACGTTATTGTTCATTCATGGTCCGTAAATTCGACGTTGTTGCTGAAAAGTAGCTCTAATGGGCGTCATCTTGGAAACTTTAAAAGAGATCTTCATTACTTCACTTACAAGGCCCAAAGATAGTTACAGTCTTTCTATGTTGGCCTTTGCCGGTCATACGTTTGATCTCATTTCCTTGCAGTAGCGCAGAGGTATCGAATCCATATTATGACAGGTAAATTGGAATGCTTTCTTAAACATATTACGAAGCTTCATAAGATTTCCAAAAGCCGAAAGTCTTTCCGTACTAAGTAAATGCTCCAGCCCGAGTTCGCATCGATGATTTAAACTCTCGCTTTCTCGCAACCACCTATGGCCCTGTCTATCTTCATAAGCCCCTTTTTTCAAGCTCCAAAATTTGAAGAACGTTTTAAAGTGCCCTCCAAAACAACAAATAGCCCTCTCAGATTTCATCCCTACGTCCTACGTCATAGTCTGACCTAATCATCAGCTGATAATTGCCCTAATCACATAATCATTGTGTTTTAAAGCAAAAAAACCCTCGGGCGGTGTAAAATATTCTCGAATGTTTTGACCATTTTCCTTTGCATATAACTGAAAGCATCGACGTTTCTGCCAAGGCGTCATGACTTTGATGCAACATTTGTTTCTGAATAGCAGTGGAACTTTGGAGGACGTGACTGAGCTCGTGGAAGACGATTCACAGCATATATACTCCGATGTCCAATCAAAAGACCCACCCAATGATTATAGCTATGCCGAGAATCCTGAAACTCCAAAGTAAGAAATGCTTACAACCACTATATATCTAACGAGCTAACGATGCCACTTATTCGGGATACTACGAATGCTTTGACTCAAAGGGTGGTATAGAGTGGAATAAATAGGGTGGTAGTATTCATCGATGTATCAATTTACGCTTTTTTCAAGGAACCTACCTCAAGGCCTAGTTCCAAAAGTTTATTATTCGTAGACCTCAAATCATCAGATTTTAGTACCAAAACTTCCTTAAAAGTTCCTTAAGTTCTCACATTCGGTGTGTTGACTACCATAAGCCTTAAAACTCAATAGAGAGAGTGGGGTGAGACAGCATATGCGGAAACTTCTCAATGAAGCACTTGACACACGAATAGCAAACAATCTATGCGAGTATTGGCTGCAAATGAATGGAACCGGCTTTTTAGTTCTTGATGCTTGCAGTTATAAAAACTTTTCAAATCGAAAAGTATCTTAAGGATTTCGTTTTTAGTAGTATAAGTTCTTTAAATATTTCGGCCTTCTACATGTAGTTTCCTTAAAAAGTGGTTCCTTTTAAAAAAGCATGTATATGCATTATATTGGTAAATCAGCATTACTCTGTTACCAAAACTTTTGATATGAATTAGACAAGCTGGTTTCGAGAAATATACAGGTCCTCATGATGAATATAGATACTGGTTATCTCCAGTCGTAAACTGTTTGATGCTGTGAGTGATGCTGTGTAATTCATGCTGATTGCGGTTGTAATTGCTAGCCACAGTCATCAGTCAATCTTTCACTTCATTAAAATTCTTTGATAAAATTATGTATTTCATATTTTTATCGTGACAAATATGCAATAAAGCATATTACAGGAATTGTATTTGACAGTTAAAAGTGTACTATGAACTAGATTGCCCTCGTGATCATCTTGTCTGCGCATGCCCAACCATCAAATGAATGTATCCATCTTGCGCTTGTATTTCCGTAGTACCGGGGTCAGTGGACACAACGGGACGAAAGAAGACGAAGAAAACCCCTACGAAGTTGCCGATTACGGTTATGTCATTTAGACGTTAACAAACAATTTCACAGCAAAATAATCCTAGATTATTTGTCTATAGCCTCTCCGTGTATTTTCAAATGAAACACTCTCTTAAGAGGTGCATAATACATATTGATAGATTATAATTGCAATTTGCATTGATTTATATATATGATCAGTTGAATATATCTGATTTGAATGGCATTTCAGTATGACGAAAACGATGCGTATGGCGAGATAGAAATATTCAAATTAATGTTCACTTGCTATGTATTCAATGCTATTTTCATTTTGTAATTACTGAGCCTGCCATTCCAAATCCCGTTAACTATTTCATGAAAAGGCCATTTAATCACCCCTATTATCAAGAGATTTCTATATGGAGGGTGCACTAGTTTCTCTGCCCCCAGAATAGGGTAACAGTGCACTCTCATTAACTTGATGCCATTTTCACAACAACAAAAATCGAGAAAGACAGTATTCGTATCCCAAAGAAAAAAACTCTTTATTCAGCACTTGCTAAAATGCTGGCAAATATTTACAGTGAACGGGATGATATCTATGCACCTTGACTGTTTTTGAAAAGGAGATGTAAAGATAGAGTCTTACTTTGCAAAATTAGCTGATTAATTCTAGAGGATTTAGTGAAGGCAAGTCAGCTTCCTTTTCGTATTCTAAAGTCAACACCAACACCGAGCAGCAGTGAAATGCATCAGAATTTCCTTGTGCTAAAAGAAGCGGGAGTTTTTCTCGCAGAACAAGGCCCAACTGATCTACCCATGTATATTGAAGGTTGTTTCTTAAAGATAGTTTCACTTCAAAAATAAAATTTTGGGAAAGCATCAGCTTAAATTTTGATGGTACCATACCTTAGAATGTTTCAAATTGTACCGGCTTGCGGTGAAATGCCATTCCGCTAGATAGACTGGCTAGAGATGTTGCTAATGCTATCATTGAGCCCAGTTCTTCGATTCAATTTTCGCAAATGGGCTCTGAAAGGTTGAAAGAAGAGATATCAGTTAACGTCACGACTATAGGGATTTAAACTAGTGAATCCCGCCTGTAAAGCGGTCTGGAGAAACAAGAGCACGTGACTTGGAATTTAACATATCTTTACTTACATTCAATTTTCTTGTGGCTGCAAAACATATGTTAGAGTTGCAGCATATCACTGAGCTCCGAAGCTTCACCATATCCGAATCATCACAAGATTTAATGACATACCATTCCTTGAGAACACATGTTCCCGTTGCAAAGAACAGACTGTTCTCCATCATTCATACGTCACTTCGAAATTTCTCTGGACCCGATGAAGCAGGCTGGTCTCCTGATTTCACTTGCTGGAAAGAAATTAGACGATCAAACACTATATCCAGGAGATTTTTGCTAAATAAGATGTTCAAACTTTGATTAGCATTCAATCCTGTAATGGTACTAGTTCAAGCACTGTTCGTCAGTGTAAGCACACCACATACCACCTTCCATTGCCTCTACTTCTCCCCACACTGTCACTGATTAAAGTGGTTTACTGAAGCAAACAAAAAACTTAGCAATTGGTTTTTGCAATTGGAGCACAGAGGCTCGCATGTGAAGGACTGATTCCTCAAAGCAAGGAATGTTTTGACAAGTTACTTCTGTATCACAGGTAAACTTCCTTAGTTCGACTGGATTGTTCGATGCGAACTGAAAGTGGGTTGAAGTAAGGACAATGTCAGATAGTTGTGGGAGAAGGGGGCGTTAGAAAGTCGCAGCACAATTTCCAGTTGGCTTGAAAAAGGAATTTCATATTAGAGATGTTAAAATTAAGATATCAGAATTAGACCCCGTTCACACGAGGTCGGTTCCCAAAAGATCCGTTTCCATTTGAGTTCATCGTACTCATTTGGAGCCGGTCTCACTTGGTCTCGTGTAAACACGCGAAACTGGATATTTTTGAGTACGGTGAGGTCACATATGATTGTTGCAAAATATCATGTGATTGTTGCTGTGTTTTGTCAGGTTGAGCAGCCAGCAACCTGGTTGCATCACAAGTGTAAACTAGCCTCAACGATCTCCTCGAGTTTAGGTCTCATGTGACTAGAACGCGTTAATGAACTATTTTGGAACCGGTCTCGTGTAAACGGGGTCCTTTGTAGTGATATGGATTTGCATGTGGTGATTTTATTTGTCGTGAGTTATACGTTTGTCGTGAGTTATATATTTGTCGTGAGTTATATGTTTGCCAATCTGAATAACGTGATGTTTGTTTGAGTACAGTTATCGTGCTTTGTGTTAATCTGTACCGGCTTCCTATTGTGTTTGTTTTCCTATAAATTTGTAATGTTTTAATAATAGTCAGTTGATTTGGAAGAAGCACTCGAGGAAACACATTGCCTTTTTCTCACTCGTCTCCCTGCCGAACCCTGAACGAGAAACAATTTCGTTACACCTTCAAAAGTGAAGTCGGAGTATTTAAGCTCGGTTTTCATTATGAGTTAACGTGAGATAATTCCGACTTAAATTGACTCAGATCACAATCTCAAAGTGGAAACCAAGCTGCTTTAGCACGGCATGCTCTCGACTCAGCAGCCAACCCGGAAAGAGCTATGGCAACGCGCATGCAAACAAGCACGGATTCAAATGCAAAAGGAAAATTCTGGACATCTGATTGATAAATACGCTCGCCTTATTTGATGATTTTTGCTTGCTTGACTGCGCGAATATAAAAGCATGCGCAAATGATTGCCCGAGATTGGTAATAATAAATGCATGCAGTTAGTCGCGCGTGCCAGTTCGTACGAGAATTGAACTTGAATGTGGAAGAGCGGAAAGAGCGGAAAACGAATTTGTCGAATTATGCAATGGCAGATATTACAAAATGTCAAGGTAAATATTCATTACTCATTCCTTAGTTATGGTTGACTTTTAAAACAACTAGTTTTTTTAAGAAACCACTTTATAAGAAACACTGGTAAAAGACCAACAATTTCAAGAAATTTCCACTGAAATGCAAAGACTTTGCAACTCGTTTTTAGGATCAGAGGCGATTCTAGCCTGAAAAACTGGGTAGGGAGGAGGGGCCCATCGCAGATATATTATTTGGTAAATATGTTTAGAAATGATGCCTTACTTTTAGGTGATATAAATCTTCTTGTTTCAAAAAAAGCTCGAAAAAATTGAAGTTATCAATGAATGCGTGCGGCAGTTTAAAGAGAATGCCGGAGCAATTAATACCAAAATCTACGTTTAAAGCACATGGGCGGAAACACTATCAAATGAACAAAAAGTTTCTGTAAAGAGCGGGGGAGGCCCGGTGGGTGCAATCTAATAGTAAATGGTACACCACCATCGCCCATCATGCCATTTCATTGAATACCCTTTTCTATGACTTTCTATGACTAGTCGGCCAGAACACCCCCCCCCCCCCCCTCCCATCACGGAATATGTTTGCCGGAACCCCCTTTACAAGAGTATCGCTGAATTCCAAAGATATACCGGCTCTGTAAAACGTGCTGGGATTGCTGATGTCTCTTTACTATAAAACGGTACAATCGCATAAAACTCGTGATGCAAATGGTTTAAAACTATAACGCAAATGGTTCAAAAGTAAAATCAAGGCTATTGCTTTCGATACTCCACTGTACTCTTGGCCTGATTTCTCATACAAAGGATTCGATATTCCAGTGGGATTAGAATTCAATGAGGCCACAACTGTTGATTTATGGACTTCGCCAATACGTCAATAATGTTCATAGTTATCTTCACTATTTACCCTTTTCGAAGAATCTAGGATAATTTTTGAGAAAAATACCCCTTTTGTGATTCTAGGTCCTAGGATCTTGCCTCAGATATACCCCCTTTTTCAGTGAAATCATGAACAAGCGTGGTTTCATGCATTCATTAACATTATACCCACTGGGTGGGAGGCAAATGAAGGGGCCGAGAAAAACGAAGGTATTCTACTTATAACCACTCTTAACAAACTTTTCTTTAAAGGGACAATCTTAACCATCCTTGGCTCATTGAAGTTGACGATTGGTGGAATAATGTTGGTTTTTACAGTTATCCATATGGTTTCAGCTGGCTTTACAAGCATAACCATTTCTGCTATAGTGTACTGTCTGATGGTGAGTTTGGAGTCCTCTATCATGCGAGCATCGAAATTATTAGTAGGAATTTTTTAATACTTTTCTGTGGCCTTTGATTAGCCAATATAGATAAAAAAGGATTATTCTGTTGGAGTTATAATTAATCTGTTATAATTGCCTTCCATCATGACAGAACGCACAATAAACCGTGCCATGATGCCACATCCATGTTTATAAAAATGCACATTGATTATCACTCTTTATCAGTCAATAGGGGTATGCAACACATTGAACTAGATTCTGATAATTTCAAAAAAGGTGGAAGCATAATCCTTGTCGCTTTATGAGTAGTGGATAATATTGAAGCATGAATATCATTGAGCTAGTATTATTACCGTTATTACCAAAACCATTGCTCCTTCTTATGACTCAACTCATTAGTGGATGATATTGAAGCATGAATATCATTGAGCTAGTATTATCACCGTTATCACCCAAACCATTGCTCTTTCTTATGACTCAACTCATTAGTAGATGATATTGAAGCATGAATATCATTGAGCTAGTATTATTGCCGTTATCACCCAAACCATTGCTCCTTCTTATGACTCAACTCATTAGTGGATGATATTGAAGCATGAATATCATTGAGCTAGTACTCATCATCATTATTACCCAAACCATTGCTCTTTCTTATGACTCAAGTTTACCTCTCTTGTTACAGATCATCGTTACTGGCGCGGGAGGAATAGCAGCTGGCAAAATGAAGACGAAAAAAAGAGTATGTCTGAAGTATTAGTTTCATTATTCACGCCTAGGCAGTAAACAGATCATCAAGTTTGATTACGGGGTCAGCAAAGGGCCCTCCTTCTTGTAGATAGAACAATTATAAAATTCCCTTTATGCTAATGCTCTTTTTCTACTGCTAACAACTGTTTTTAACTTTTCCAGATTAAGGACTACGGACTAAGTAGCATATTTCTATTTGTCCTCACCTTTGGAGGCATTATTTACCTTGGTGTCGTCAGCTCAAATACTCGTAAACAAAAGTGTCAGATAACAGGTACGTGTACGAAAAAATGCTCATCTGATGGTTTTCACGCTTCGGGCGAGTAGGATGAGAGGTTGAGAGTTAAGTTTTTGTTTTGCGGATTTATGTTCTTAATAGAAAGACATTTAAGCCCACAATCTCTTATTTTCAACATCCATATACTAATGCCAAGAACAATTTGCAGTTACCTTCTTCCCCTTCATTTGTGAATTCATTCATGTAAATATTCTAGTTCACACTCAGCATTCTCCGTGACTTTTATTCCATTATTTTTGATATTTTCCTAGACATCCCACCTTATAAGTTTTTTCTCAAATTTCCGACAACCACGCTTATTCCAAAAAACCAACCCCCCTCCCCCCTATCCCTGTTTTTGAGCACCTAAGAGTATAATTTAAGGCAATATTTGTAAAGAAACCAACGGTTACATCTGGCCTTTCTTTCGTTATGAACAGCTGGGTGCGTAAGCAAGAAAATAGCTGTCGCAGCAATTATCACCAACTGCTGCATTGCTTTGCTTCTTTTGGCGTCAGGGATCTTTGCGATTTACTTGGCATGGTGTCGCCGTAACGAGGCGAGTATAACCCCAATTAACTTAACTTTCCAATCAGTAATGCTTCCAAACATTGGTATCATATAGCAACGGAAGATATAAGTGGTGATTTTAGTAAAAATCAAACACTTTTAATTTAGGAATGGCCAAGCAAAGAAGCTTGAATTATACACTCTCTTCTACACCAGAGAATGTCTAATTTAGCTTATAAAAGTAATTATAATGGTAACTATAATGCCACTAAGCAGTGAGAAATGATTCTTTTAAGAAGGAGCTGTCGTATGTCTTGGTTTTTAGCATTGATAACGTCAAATTCAATTTTGATTATGTATCCGTCGTTTAAACTTGATTGAATGCAAATGAGACGTAAATTTGAATTTGGCAGGAAACATGAGCGAAGAAACGCATTACGTCTTCTTGTCTTGATTTCAAATTCTTTACCAGTGGTAGGCGTGCTTTTTATAGGAAATAAACTTCTAAATATTTAAGAGAAAGTGACTCTGATAACCTGTTCCTACAGTATGTCCAGACAAACAACTTGGGTAGCCAGGAATTGCCTATCGTCGCACATGAGGTACAACAACCAATCGAGACAGCATAAGTGCAATGCAATGTACACGTCAGAGACACGAATTGGCTTTCGAATCAGCTGAATGGATTGGATACTAGTACCAGTTGCAGTTGAATATAGTTTTCAGTCATATTTGCCGAGAAATACTTACCCCGTACCGTGCGGAGATTAATGATTGACAAAAATTAATGATTGAAAAGGAAGACTATTTGCTAAATCATTGTTGTATGATATTCAATTAATATTTAATAATTTATACCAAAACATGTTAGAAACGTGAGTAATATCCAGTGGGGGTTAAGCTAAACAGACTGCTGTGTATTATGCTTGTCTGCATCAGACGTTTTGTCTTGTTTTTATTGGTCTTCCTTTGGATTCCATGTCAATATGTTAATTTTAATCCTTTACAGACCCACAACTTGCAAAATCCAGTCACATAGAAAATTTGATCAGCAGGTTTTTAAATCAATTCACCCGATTATGTTCAATAGTTTGAACGCAGTTGTTCAATGGCACAATAGTTTGATTCCTTCCCTGAACTCATACCTTTCCACATCTAAGATAGTTGATTATCAATATATTGCTGTTGTTTCAATTTTCTACTTCCATGCAGCCCTCTCTACTGGGATGATAGTCACTTTAACCATTGTTGTAAGTAAAATCTGAGCATCGACTTGAGAAACTAATTTTAGCACCACTAGCTTTTTTTGTATCCAAGACAATTAATTGTAGTTTCCTTACGGGAAAATAAAATATTTGTAGAAAATGACTAATGCCGCCCATTAGTCGATTTTGAGACCTTAGTAAAGTATTGAGATGTAGAGATTAATTACTTGTAAAAGTCGTTGATATCACTATATATGTTGTCGCAGAAGCATTCAAATTTTTAATGTTATATAATTATTATTGTTAGAATCACTTATTCTATCTTTCTCTGTTTCGATTTCATTCCTTCTAGTCAGAAAGGTACTATGAAAGGTTTTGAGCCAGTGTTCTTTGAGAGATTGGAGTCTATTGCTGTTGTGTTAGAAGCTTGTAAGAAACACTGGAGCACAAAAACGCGTTGATCTGGAGTGACTCTGTGTGATTTACTGTTTTGATCTGGAGTGATTCACTGTTTTGATCTGGAGTGATTCACTGTTTTGATCTGGAGTGATTCACTGTTTTGATCTGGAGTGATTCACTGTTTTGATCTGGAGTGATTCACTGTTTTGATCTGGAGTGATTCACTGTTTTGATCTGGAGTGATTCACTGTTTTGATGGCAGAGGCCTGCGAATTGTCATCCGAAAGGATGAACTCAGAAAACTTGAAGCAAAGATGAGCAAAAAAGTAGAACAATGCAGATCAGTAAATTTCCCTTGGTTGACTTTCGCATTTCTCGCAGTCAAGTTAGTTTGAAAGCTGACTTTCCAACAAAAGGACGTTAGCATTAAAAATACTGGTGATATACCGTGTCAACTATAAACATAATGCAGCCAAATCCAGAATTTGCACTTAGAATTTTAGGTGCTGGCAAAGATCATCCATCCGGGTGATTTACAATTCAATGGGGCTTGTGCACAGTGATGCAGAATGGTTGTCATTTGTCAATGTATCAAATCAGCTGATCAAAACGTTGTTTCCGAGCTTGAAAAGGTATTCCACGATTAAAAAAAAGAGAAAAGATTGACATTTAGAAGTGGCATGCAAATTTGTGTTGTGTTTTCGAACCTTCTATAACAGATGTTAAGCTGTAACCCAAATTATCCCATATTTCAAATGTCCACAACTGTGTACAAAGATTCACTTTGACTTCAGCTTTGAAAAACAACCTTTATAGGTACCTTTGTGTTCCGGATTTCTATGCTTCTGCACAGAGTCTGGTGGGAGGGAAGGGGTTTGGTGGGGATTGGTAGGGGGGATTAGGGGATTGGTAGGGGGGATTGGTAGGGGGATTGGTAGGGGGGATTGGTAGGGGGGATTGGTAGGGGGGATTGGTAGGGGGTTGGTAGGGGGATTTGGTAGGGGGTTTGGTAGGGGGGTTTGGTAGGGGGGTTTGGTAGGAGGTGTGGGGAATTCTCAAAAGCATCAAAATTTATCAAATTAATCTGTATTTACTACTGTGACTTTGACTCATAAGAAAAATTTTCAAAACGTGGTAATTTCGAGACTACTTCAAGATGGCGGAGAGTTGTTTATTCATTACGAAACGTGCGTGTCTGCATGCCTCGCTTGCTTGCAGTATTGTTCTCAGTCGTCTGCCATCAACAATAAGGCGGGCATTGACGCTCGAATTTGCAAAAATCAAGGGACGGAAGACCTTTTGAATTTATCACATTCGAGAGCGAAAACGGAAGAAAACGACCCAAGTGTTTCGAGCCAACTTTAAAAGTGGAATATTTTTCACTTGGGAAATGGAGGAAATCACAAAATGTCAAGGTATTGCTTGTTCATTCAAAAGCATTTCGCTTCATGAAATCTCTCATAATGCAACTCACTGAGATGGTTGGGCCTCGTCTCACCGAACACGTTCGGCATATGGTTGATGATAAATCTTCTTGATAAACTATCATTGGAATAACGTGTATGACAATAAAGTGCCAATGACACAAGCATTTTCCCATGCCAGTTCTGCACAATGGAGTATGGAGAGGATATTCCTAAATGTTGATTTCTTATTCTCCTCCATTAATCTGTAAAATTCCTATGCCCTCGTCGATCGCTCGAACAAACGGAATGCTATCTATGACGTAAAAAAGGTTGTTCTTGAGGAAGCTGATTTCAGCAGGTCTGCGGAGATCCATTGTCACATATCATCACATATCATTAAGCTCCATTGTCAGGTATCATTATATTCAATTGTCTCATATCATCAATAAGGCATGCTTCCTACGACAATAGGGACGGCATCACCTTTTCTGTTTACGTTTGAGATGCAGCATTGGCACTGCAAAAATCAAGACTGTTTTCAGATTTGAAGACATTTCTCTGCAGTTTAACACCTATAAATTAAGTGCTTGCCCATTGTGACTGGCCTAAACATACGCGCTCCTTTAGGTTTAGGCTTTGACTGTCAAATAGCCACGATGTGCATTGGGAGTAACTGACAGTAGACGCGATAGAATAAATACGACGACGATTCAACCGAAACATTTTCAGATATTTGGCTTCTAAGGTTTACAAGGCCAAGGTAGGTCTTCTCATTAGAGATCTCGGCTAAGTCAAAGCAGCACCTTATCGTTGTCATCAGAACCCATAGCCATCGGCTATTTTCGATTTAACATTCGATGTGTTCGTATCGTAAGCACGATGTGTGCGTATTGTAAACATGAGATTTTTACGAAAACAATAGGATTTCCAGGGATTATTGATAAAACAATAGGATTTTCACAAAAGGCGTTCGAGATTTTTTTGGAGTGATTTGCCACTCGGTTGGTGCCGTTTGATTCTATGAAGATAGCGCTACAGTTGTAATACATTATGATAAGCAACCACACCTACAGGCGTTTTAGTCGAGTGGGCAAGTTTCCACAGATGATATTGTATACGGAAGTCTTTACATGAGAACGCGATTTGTCTCAAATTTTTTTGTATTTTTGGCGCCAAAAAGTAAAAATCAGCTCAAATCAAACGTCAATGGCGTATAACAATATGACCCCTATTTTTATCATTTTAATCATCAAATTTTTCCTGACTTGTTGTTTGGAATGACGGTATGTGTGACGGAATGCCCTTGTTTTTTGTATAGACATTTTGAATGAAGAAGACTTCAAAAACAGTCTGCTGTAAGATGATGCGTCTATGCTGTTGGCAAAATTTTTCTTTAACCTTTAACCTTTCTTAACTCCTCAGATTTTCGCCTAAATGTGACCCTGCTCTGATACTATAGACTATTAAACCAAACTAGATTCGATCTAAAACATTTTAAAAATGTTACTGTTGCAGTTCAAAGAAAGAGTATTGAAAAGGTTAAGGCAACAGGATTTCTTACGAAAGATCATAGACAGTGCGGAAAAATACTTTGCGATGGAGCTGCGATGGCTCCTCTGTGCAATCGGTAAAAGAGAGGGGCAGTGCGGATAAATGGCTTGGCCTCGAGTGCTGGCTTGAAAGCATGACCCGATAGCTCAGTTGGTAGAGCACTTGACGTACAAAGTTCTAATTCGAGTCCCGCTCGGGTCGGTTATTTTTCCGCCCTCTCTATGATCCTTAGAAAGAATATTCAAAGAATATCAACCATATTCTGTAAAACTATAATTTACACACAGGATAAAATGACGGAATAATGCGCTTTAAAAATTAAGCTGAAATTCAAAGCCTTTGCGTTTTAACATGATTCTCTAATGGTTGCCGCTGTTCTTATACTCATAATCGCTCTTTTCTTTAAGGGAGAACCCTCACCGTTCTTGGTTCAGTGAAGTTGATGATTGGTGGAACAATGCTGGTTATGGTGGTGCTTCATATGGCTCCACGTTTCTCAACCCCATACATTGTTTCTATAGTGTACTGTATAATGGTGAGTTAGGAGTCTTCTAACATCATGCGAGCATCAAAACTATTAAAAAGGAATGTTTGAATACTTTTCTGTGGGCTTTGATTAGCCAGTATAGATAAAAAAGGATTATTCTGTTGGAGTTATAATTAATCTGTTATAATTGCCTTCCATCATGACAGAACGCACAATAAACCGTGCCATGCCACATCCATGTTTATAAAAATGCACATTGATTATCACTCTTTATCAGTCAATAGGGGTATGCAACACATTGAACTAGATTCTGATACTCATCATCATTATTACCCAAACCATTGCTCTTTCTTATGACTCAACTCATTAGTGGATGATATTGAAGCATGAATATCATTGAGCTAGTATTATTACCGTTATCACCCAAACCATTGCTCCTTCTTATGACTCAACTCATTAGTGGATGATATTGAAGCATGAATATCATTGAGCTAGTACTCATCATCATTACCCAAACCATTGCTCTTTCTTATGACTCAACTCATTAGTGGATGATATTGAAGCATGAATATCATTGAGCTAGTATTATCACCGTTATCACCCAAACCATTGCTCTTTCTTATGACTCAACTCATTAGTGGATGATATTGAAGCATGAATATCATTGAGCTAGTATTATTACCGTTATTACCAAAACCATTGCTCCTTCTTATGACTCAACTCATTATTGGATGATATTGAAGCATGAATATCATTGAGCTAGTACTCATCATCATTATTACCCAAACCATTGCTCTTTCTTATGACTCAACTCATTAGTGGATGATATTGAAGCATGAATATCATTGAGCTAGTATTATTACCGTTATTACCAAAACCATTGCTCCTTCTTATGACTCAACTCATTAGTGGATGATATTGAAGCTAGCGTTGAGCTAGTACTCATCATCATTGTTATCCAAACCATTGCTCTCTCTTGTTACAGATCATCGTTCTTGGCGCGGGAGGAATAGTAGCTGGCACAATCAAGACGAAAAAAAGAGTATGTCTAAAATGTTTTTCATTCTTCATGCCCAGGCTGTGATTGCGGGCAGGGATGTAGTGCACCCCACCCCCATTTCTTGAAAAATTGAAAAAAACGGTAGGTTCAGCCCCTCTTATTGTTAGCGCTTAGAAAGGGACAAAAAGCATGAATGTTGTGACCTTTGACCTTTCAACTGTGACCTTTTAGCTTTGACCTTTTCGAGGTGGTCCAGCTTTCTCTCGGTGTTTTTCCTTCCTACTATCCCGCTAATTGCCCACTTTGTTCTATTATAAATGAACTAGACATACAATCGTTCGTTATTATTTGTATCTGCCTGGCCCACATTTGAAGAGCAGAAGCAGTAGAGCAAATAGTTTGGTGGTAAGTTATGAAATACATAGTCTTAAGAGACCCACATACACCAACAAAAGTTACATACACCAACAAAAATTATTTCATTGAATCCACAAAAGGCAGTACACTTCAGTATAACTTGTTTTTACTAGCAATGGCGCCAGCATGGGGGTTAGATGGGGTGGTTGCTCCCCCCCCCCCCCCCCCCCCCCCCTAGTGTTGAAAAAGATGGTCTTCTTAATTCTTTCAAATTCGATTAGGCAAATGAAGAGGGTAGTTGACCTCAGAAATGAACCATAGATATTAAAAACTTGTGGCAATGTGGCAATTCTTCTATGCACGGCCTTTCTTATCAGGGGGTTGCTATTCAGGGTTTCTCAATCAACGTATCACTGGTTTTTTAGCGAGAATAAGAGGACAATCTGCTTCCTTTCTTGTAGACAGAACAATTTTAATATCTCCTTTGTGTTATTGCTCTATATCTACTGCTAACAACTGTTTTTAACTTTTCCAGATTACAGACTACGGACTAAGTAGCATACTTTTATTTGTCATCACCCTTGGAGGCATTATTTTCCTTGGTGTCGTCAACTCAAATACTCGTAAATATGCTGGACAAATATGTCAGATAACAGGTACGTGTACGAAAAATGCCCATTTTACTTTTTGAATCTGATGGTTCTCACGCTTCGGGCGAGTACGAGTAGGTTGAGAGTTAAGTCTTTGTTTTGCGGATTCATGTTCTTAATAGAAAGACATTTAAGCCCACAATCTCTTATTTTCAACATCCATATACTAATGCCAAGAACAATTTGCAGTTTCCTTCTTTCTCTTCTTTACAAATAGTTCACTTCTTGTTAATATCAAAAGCGAAGGTATTAACATATCCTTACAATTTTCTCTTCATTAATTTGCACCAACAAGTTTTCTAATTAAGGTGTATAAGCAAGGTGCCTAATAAGCGGGGACCCCGCACAATAATAATAATAATAATAATAGCAATAATAATAATAATAAAAAGATAGAAAAAATAGCTAGATTTGAGGGAGTAGATCTCCCAGATGGCGCAGTAATGAAAAAAATTAGAACAGGAAGGTTACACATATTTAGGAAAACTTGAGCTGGATAAGATCAAAGAAAATGAGATGAAAGTGAAAAGTTTAAAGGATTACAAGAGACAGCTGAGGTTGATTCTTAAATCAAAGTTGAGTTCATTTGTAACTGAAAATAGCTTGCACTAAGCAAAGCAGTTTTTCCCCATTCATTACTGGTTACCATGGCAACTTCACGTTATTTTTAGAATCTGCTTCCTTTTTGTAACAAGGGCAAAACGTTACCCTAGGCCCCCAAATTTCAACAGTGTAGCACTACAAACAAAGATTTTAGAAATTGAACCAGTAGCCTACCTTGATTCAAAGTTGAATGGTATAAACAGAATTACAGCCATGAACATATGGGCAGTAGCTATCTTCAGATATAAAAATGGAATCCTGAAATGGAAAAGGATGTGAACTGAAAAGCTTAGACAGACCAACAAGAAAGACAATGACAATGTATGGTGCTTTTCATCCAAAGAGTGTTGTGGACAGATTGTAATTGAAGAAGCATGAAGGAGGCAGCGGTTTTAATAAGCATACAACATTGTGTCAGAGGAGAGGAAAATTGCTTGGTATTGTACGTAATGAATTCTGCGGAAAAACTAATGCAGGGCATTCGTATATCAGGGAGGATTGAGACAGAAGGTACTATTAGCAAAAGTGAGTTCAAACGACAGAATGCAAAAGGGCTTAAACAAAAATTGACGGAAAAAGGGTGTATGGAGATTTCATAAGGGAAATGCCGGAGATAGTAGACAAAGACAAAACCTGGAACTGGTTAGTCAGAAGTGATTTAAAGGTTGAGACAGTTGCGTTGTTATGTGCTGCACAGGCGATCAGAACAAACTATGAGAAACAACATATAGATAAGAGTATTGACGATCCCCTCTATAGAATGTGTGGAAAGATTGGAGAAAGTGTGCAACACATAATAAGTGGATGCGAGGAATTAACTCAGAAAGATACAAGAGGCGCCGTGATAATGTAGCAAAGAAAATTCATTGGGAACTGTGTAGGAAAAATGGATAAGAACATCTGTCAAATGATATGAACAAAACCCAGAACGAGTGGTAGAGAATGAAGGCGTAAAACTGTTATGGGACATGAATACACAATGTGACAATATGATAGAAGCAAGGAGACCAGACATGTTATAACTGATAAGAAGGGGAAAAGCTGTATAATCGTTGACATTGCAGTGTTCGCTGATGGAAGAATGAAAAGGAGAGGGAAAAGGTGGAGAAATACCAAACGTGCGGAGGGAAGGCTGTGGCAACTGAGGAAGGTGCATGTCGTTCCTGTGGTTGTTGGTGCCCTTGGATAGGTGACAAAAAGAATTCGATAGGTGGATGGAAAAATTGGGAGTGCCAGTTGATGTTAGAGCTATACAAAATATTGCCTTGTTAGAAACTGCAAGGATCCTAAGGATGGTGTTAGAGATGTAAAAGAGAGACTTTCTGTTAGCCAGTGGTCATTTGTTTTGACTCGCCTAAGAGTAGAAATGACGGCCATAACAGCAGCCAGAGCATAAGCTGAAACAATGATATAATACCAATAATAATGTCTTATTTAAAGTTGGTGTTGAAACCAAATAATAGCTCATATTTTAAATAAAGAAAGCCAATAAAAACCAACTATTTAGCCTAAATAATATCTAAAATAAAAAGCAGAGTTTATATTTGCACCCTTTACCAGTCCATGCTTTATTTTTTGTAAAGGAAGCAACCGCTTACCAATCTTTTTTCCTAAACCCCTCACACGCTCGTTACGGCCCGCCACCCGATTTTGATTTGTAATATTATTTCCAATCTCTCCTGCTCTTACTAAGATTCCCCCTAATTTTTTAATTCCTCACCGAGCTCGACTAAAGACCAACAAAAACTCCACATACTTTCACGAATAGATTTATGTGTGCGTGTACATTTTCTAGTTTGGTGTTCTCCCACACTTCCATTCCATTATTTTACTAGATTTCCCTAGAAAGCCCCCTTTATTAGTTTTTCTCAAATTTCCGACAACCACGCTTATTCCAAACTATCCCCCACCCCCGTTCTTTGGTACCTAAGAGTATGACTTTTGGCAATATTTGGCAAGCAACTTGTGGTGAAACTAGCTTATTGACACCTTCCATAGAAATATTTCCATAGATTGTGTTGACATTCAATGAAGAACAATCGCTATTATAGTTCAAACTTATTAGCGCGTACTTGTTGTTTTTTATTACTAGTGGATATGCGTTGATTAGAGCCTAGTTTAGGTTTAAACTACGTCTCTTTACTTTTTCTCTACCTCATGACACAACTGATGGCTATATTTGGCTGTTCTCTTATCTTCATCAGATGGGTGCATGGAAAAGTTTCAGAAATTAGTTTTCGCAACAATTATCACCAACTGCGGCGTGGCTTTGCTTATTCTGGCGTCAGGGATCTTTGCGATTTACTTGGCATGGTGTCGCCGTAACGAGGCGAGTATAACCCCAACTAACTTTTTAAACAGTAATGCTTCAAACATTGGTATCATATAGCGACGGAAGATATAAGTAGTGATTTTAGTAAAAATCAAACATTTTGAATTTAGGAATGGCCAAGCAAAGAAGATTGAATTATACACTCTCTTCTACACCAGAGAATGTTTAATTTAGCTTATAAAAGTAATTATAATTGTAACTATAATGCCACTAAGCAAATTCAATTTTGATTCTACAGTATGTCCAGAGGAGCAACTTTGGTGGTCAGGAATTGCCTTTGGTCTAACATGAGGTGCAAGAACAAATCGAGACAGCATAAGTGCAATGGAATTTACACGTCCGAGACACGAATTTGCTTTCAAATTAGCTGACTGGATTGGATACTAGTACCAGTTGCAGTTGAATATAGTTTTAAGTCATATTTACCGAGAAATACTTACCTCGTACTGTGCAGAGATTAATGATTAATGAGACAAAAATAAGTGATTGAAAAAATAAATATATTGCCGTATGATTTTTGAATTAATCTTC
This sequence comes from Nemopilema nomurai, assembly GCA_003864495.1. NCBI lineage: Eukaryota > Metazoa > Cnidaria > Scyphozoa > Rhizostomeae > Rhizostomatidae > Nemopilema > Nemopilema nomurai. The sequence goes on from ML133473.1 coordinate 937,896, forward strand.
TTGTGTATATCAAAACATATTAGAAACGTGAGTAATATCCAGTGCAGGTTAAGCTAAACAGACTGTTGTGTATTATGTTTGCCTGGATCAGACTTTTGGATTCCATATCAATATGTTAGTTTTAATTATGTACAGACTCACAACTAGAAAATCCAGTCACATAGACAATTTGATCATCAGGATTTTAAATCAATGCCATAGCTTCGAAAGTTAAATTTAAAATTGGCCTATCAAATTCACCCACTTTCTCAATAGTTTCAGCACAATTTTTCAATGGGTTAGAAGTCTTATTCCTTACCCGAACCCATAACTTTTCAGATCTATGATAGTTGATTAAAAATGTATTGCTGTTGTTTTATTTTTCTATTTCCTTGCAGCTCCCTCGACGGGGTTGGTGGTCACTTTAACCGTTGCTGTAACCATAATCTAAGCTTCTTTTTATATGTACAACAATTATTTGTAGTTTAGTTACGAGAAAATAAATCATTTGTGGATGATGAGTATTTAGTAATGCCGTCAATTAGTCGAATTGGAGACCTTAATAAAGTACTAGACCCAGTGAACTCCACTGCGCGGGCTTTGCCCCTCATGACTGAATGCAAAAGCCCTACCACTACCCCAAAAATCAAGTAGATTAGGCTTTAAAGACAAGAGCCTCGATTCGAAGCCAAGAGTGACGTCATGTACGAGTTTCTACTGTCCAATCTGCTTAATTTTTGGGGGGGTAGTGTTAGGGCTTTTGCATTTGTCATGAGGGGCAAAGCTCGCGCAGTGGGCTTTACTGGCGCTAGTCTTCTGTTTTACCGTTCTCGTCCAATAGAGTTTTACATTACTTTGAACTTCTTATGACTTCAAGATTTATCCATCTTAACGCACAATGACCTGCTTTAGGTATGTTCTGTTTTAAGCGATCCTCGTTGCTTTTAGTAATATAATTCCAATGTTTGAGTCTGTTATTGTTCTATACGTTTGTCACCCTTGCCAAGCACATTTTAAGTTGTCCCTTGTATAAACTTGGTCATATATTCTGGGGGTGCTCATTTGTAATAATGGAGGAGTTTTTAAGAAAAAACATGGTTGAACTTTGCTGCAGTGCAAACAGTTGTAATTATTGCAAAAAAAACTGTCAAATTGTAATTGGAAATGCAGCAAACCCTTGCTATTTTTATATTTCGGTCATAAAACTTTGAGGCCCTGTCACACCGCGTTTTGGCTTGACCGCACAATTCGTATTGCTCGTCTACATTCAGCCTGTGACGACATCGCTTTGACAGTTAAAACTATTTTAGGCCAAAGTTCTCGACTTTTAACAAATATTCGACTTAAACTTGGGTTGCTCTTCTTCGTACACAAGTATCCTACAAGTGCGTCAAAAAAATATCATAAAGCTGCACTTATACGGTCAGACTTTGTCGAATTCGATAATGTCGAATCAAGTTTTTCTTCAGATTTGTCGAATCGAAAGCCCCTTTTACATGATCAGATTTTGTCGAATCATGCCAAGATTTTGTCGAATTGATAACAGTCAAACACCTCAATTTTGTTTTTAAAATGGAGGAAGAGGCTGCCTCGCACTTGTACTAAAAGGACGAAGAAATAGGAGAAGAAAACGTTCAAAATGGACAAAAGGATGGCTGACACAGCGTCCTGAACGAGTTGCGCTTCACCAAAGGACTACACGAACTCGAGAACATTCCACAAGCTCTCTTCTTTTTCATATTCAGCAATAAACAATTCTGTTTCTTCGTTTTTTTTTTTAACTTAGGCCGCACTGATTCCATTTTTTCCTTAAAAATGACTATAAACAAACCGAAACAATGCGGAACATGGCAATTCGGGTGACGTAGCAGCGTGGGTGAGAAAATTTTCATTCATTCACCTTTCGATTTGTCGAATGGAATAGAACACAATTCGACGCCTTAAAGTATTATTATGGAATAAAAGACTACGATAGTTTATAAGACCACATGATGGATGCTGCATTTTTGTTATTTCCTGCAAAGTTGTTTTTATTGTAAAAGAAGCAAAAAACTGGTACTTGGAAATGCAGCAAGCCCTTCGTGAGCTTTGTCGATTTCTTTGTCAGAGTTCAACAACGCATGCTACACTGTTTTCGCTTCCCTTTGATAACCTAGTAAAGTGAGCCCCCAAACTTCCGCAGCGTGGACTTCACCCCTTTCTAGAAAAAAGTTGCCCCGTAAAATTACCCTCAAAGCAAGAGCTCAAGACAAGAGCCACTCATCGAGGGAAGAGACATGATATGACGCCATGAACATGCACATCACCGTCAATACTTAGGGTCTGATCTCTTGAAAACATGCTTGTCTCTTGCCAACTCATCAGAAAGCAAAATGTCTTAAAGAAATGCCTAGCTTTGGAAGCCTTGCTAAACAGGAAATATTTCGCCCTCAATGCTAAAAAGGGGTACAACGGCGACTCCTCGAGAATTCTGAAACCGCGGCTAGAAAGTCTCAGGAAACTGATCAAACATTTTAAAATGCCGAGAGAGCGAAAAATGATGTTTACATGAACGAACCAGCCAGTTTGCTTCCTCATTACAAAACCTGCAGAATTGCATGTTTCCCTTTTTCCCGTAATTACGACAATCAGCGTGCGTGCATTTATGATCGGCATGGCTTAACGAGCATAGCGGAATTTCGTTGAAACCTTCCCATAATAGATGATTTAAACGAGGTGGCTTTATATGTAATCAACGATAATATTTAGCGCCAGTTAGAAAGGAATTTTCCCACCAAAAAAGTGCTGATAGCCGGGGGGTAAAACGAGTTAAATCATTAATTAATTACATATTCTTTTAAATTTTACAACAGAACATATAATATAACTAAAAACTGTAACTTTAAGTTTTTAATTTTCAATGTTGCTTTCCACCAAAGCATTCGTCTTGATTATATCAGAAAGTCCAACGATTCCCGTACTAGCAGCAGCTTCTCAAAATGCATCCACCAAAACAGTTTAAGTTGCCTGTTAGCTAGGTAAAAATTTTGCTTGTCGTCAAAAACTTAGGCCAGTATGTCACAGAGACCAACTACCATCTCGAGTGGACTTCGTAATAATTAAGAGGCTTTCTAATTTGCATAATCACGCCACGATGGAGATCCCCTTCCCTCGCATTGGTGCCTTGGATTTGGGCACTCCCTCAATTTCCGCATTAGAGGGCTGCATTTTTGACGGACCATAAGGGTCATTAACATAAACGAAAAATGATCCGTACTAGGTACAACACATTTGTAAAATTGATCGTACAGGCAAGATTTCTAGACTTATTACTTAAAATTTGGTCTTGTGGGAAACTGTATAGAATGGGCCTAAGATTTTAGGAATACTACGTTGAGTTAACTCAAAAGCACCGGTAGTTTTTTAGCAAATTTAATAAACATTGTATATTTGAATCTTTCGTTGATTTTATTGAATGTACATTTTCGTGGCGGCCCAAAATTCCAGTAGTGGTTTCCCTCCACAGCTAGAGGTGTTTTCGAGACAAGTGTAAACAGACCATGCAAAATTCGCGGGATCTGATTGGCTATCAAATTTGGTAAACAAAGCACCTGATTGGACGAAACGAAATTCTGCTATGCTGGCTTAACATAAATCACGGAAACAGAAAAGAAAGACCTATTGAGTTTACCAGTTCGCGTAAGAATTGAGAGTGAAATTCACAGTTTTTATCAAGACAACTTTAGAAGTGGAATAATTTTCACTACGCAAATGGAGGAATTCACAAAATGTCAAGGTATTGTGTGTTCATTCAAAAACTTTTCGCTTCATAAAATATCTCAAAATGCGACTCACTGTTTGGTGAAATAGTGGCTGATATGTGTAATGTGCAAATGTCGGATAAAAGGTTCAAACATTATCTGGATAAACTCACCATGGAATAACGACGAAGAGCAACAGTGAGACAAAGACTGTTTTATATAGGTCTGACGATTCGGACGATTCGCTCTGACGATTCGTACCAAAACAACCGCACAGTTTATACTTTATAACTTTCGACAGACGCAAGCTACACATTTCATTTAAAGTTTATTTAGAAGATTAAGCGTATGTCTAACTGTTTTTCATAGTCTAGAAGATCGGAAAAATATTTTTAATATCGTGACGGCGTTTGAAATCTAGGGAAACCGCGATTTTGGGCAAAACTGCCCTTCAGTTTACTCTTAATAACTTTTTTCAAAAATTTTTCTCAGCCTACAACCAGTGCTTATTTTGTTGGCATTGAATATTTCTAGCTGTTTTTTATAGTCTCGAGAAGAGGTTCGCCGGGTTTCTGCATGGAACGACCCGACAAATGTTTGACTATTTTCGAAACCTTTAGAATCGGCCGCGAACCTCACTTCGGTTTAAAGCAAAAAACGTCCGTAAACAATACACCCTTCGAGTAATTTTTACTTTTTCCATTTGCTAAGACCCTACTACATTGGATTTTCATAGTTTTCCGTGAATTTAATGCACATTCACATCCTTCTAGGGCCACGAGAAGATAGGAAGATTTTGGTTCTTCGCTCTGCCAAAAACATCCCGCACAATCGTTTGAAAAAGTATTTTATAAGAAGGCTTGTCAACTTTTCTAGACATCAAACAGGAAACCTTGGCCTCGCAACAACGTTCTATAGTTGTTTCTGTGGAATTCGCACTACCAGAGGCGTACCGAAACAGCCCTTCAGTTTACTCTCAGTTTATTATTAAGAGTAAACTGAAGGGCTGTTTCGGTTCGAATCGTCAGAGGGGTCGTGCGAATCGTCAGAGATTCTGTCCCTCTGATCACACAAGAATTGAACGACTCTGAGCGAAGTCGCCAGATTTTAGTGATTTTCAAAGTCTCATAAAATTGAAATTTGTACCTTGATAATGGCGAAAGTTATTAAGAGTAAAGTGAAGGGCTGTTTTGCCCAAAATCGAAATTTCGCTAGTTTTCAAACGCCGTCGTGATATTAAAAAACATATGCGATCTTGCAGACTATGAAAAACAGCTAACCCTACGTTTACTCTTCTAAAGAAACTTAAAACGAAATTTGTAGCTTGCGTCTGTCGAAAGTTATAAAGTATAAACTGTGCGGTTGTTTTGGTACGAATCGTCAGAGCGAATCGTCCGAATCGTCAGGCCTATATAAGACAGTCTTTGTCTATTCCATCTCAATTTTCATTATAGTTTGCTCTGGGGTCGAAGCCAATCAGGGAGCTGATCCCACCCACATTCCCCCAGCAATCGCCATATTACAAATTATTTAATGGAAAATGAAATTAACATTGGACCTTTTTCAAGTTTCTTCTTAAGTTTATTCCTATTAACAGTTTCTTAACTACTATGTTTAGCTTGTAATACTCAATTAATTATTAACAAGCCCCGCTACACAGGTCGCAACCCCCTTGTCCGTATAAAAGTACCCACAAAAGCGTTTCCCTCAGGGATAATACATCTGCTTTTACTTCCTGCCAGGGATTCTCCTCATTACTCTTGGGGTTGTGAAGACAGTAATTGGTGCATGTATACTGCTCTTGACACTGCTAGCAGTAGCTGCTTCTGGTGGTTTTTTGGGAGTATCATTTATCATTGCATTTGCTGCTTCGGTGAGTTTAAACAGTATCCTTCAATGAATTCATAGTGAGGGTGATAGCTTTCTGCTTCTTAACAGCATTTACATAATGGGCAACATGTGCACAGGAGACAAGTAACAACACTTGAGGTAGAATTTTGAAACTTTTGAAACAGCAGGCCAATATTAATTCTCAGCCATTCAGCTTGACTCGAAACTCTCCTGATTAGGAGATTGACGCCAGCATCATTTTCAATAAATGAGTCCTTCTTAGTAATGATGCCTACAATAATCGGTTTTCGTAGTCTCCATTCATATATGACCTCTGGACTCCACCCCACACCTCCTCCAATTAGTTGTAGTCTGACAGACCTTATTCTATGATGATTGAATCTATTGCATGCATATTATTAGTATTGACAAATTTAGCAATTTTTTGGTATATTGCAACATGTGTTTTTGTAAGACTCACCTTGAGGATGTGAGAGCAGCCCAAAGTGGGCGTTGAAGAGAAATGCAGCTGACAATCCCCCATTTGTCCACGTCAACATGCACTACCCAGCCAACTCCATCTATGGGTAGAAAGTACCAATACATTGAGTATAATTATATCACACAAGATGTCACATTTGAGACTATGCCTTTCGTATCACCGAGTTTCGTGGTTTGTGGCTTTTTGAAAAAGGTATTTGGGGGTGTAGTGACTCTTTTGTCTACTTTCCGTTGTCTCACCATGTCATGCTGACACATCGTTTCTCGCTCCCCAGCCTAGCCTTTTCCATCCTCATTACATCACCATTTCATCATCCTCTCTCATTCCTTGTCAGCAAATTTATTCTTAGATTAATTAGTATAAATATAATTGTAAAGTCAGTCAGAGTCAGTCAGAAACAGAGCTACAGAACTCAACAGGCAACGCGTCGTCTCTCTCTCTCTCTCTCTCTCTCTCTCTCTTTCTCTCTCGGCCTGGCTCCGTGTTCTCTGCACGTTAAACAAGACAGCTTTGGCTCGGATCGTCCATAGAGGTTGAGCAACGCAGTCAGTGAAATCCTATTTCAACTCGTTTATACAGGGGTAGCGAATTGCTTATTATATTCCGATTAGATGCAACGTTTTACTGCAAAATACGTAAACTCGGTTCGTTTCTTGCTCTAGTTTATACTTTGTGGAGTTGCAGGAATTATTGCTGGAGCCGTGAAAACAAAGCGTTCGGTAAGTATGTATGTATGTTATGAATAATGTATAACTTTGGGAAAATCAGTTTATATGAAGCTCTGGAGTCATCTATTTTTATGCTTTGGTGGGAATACAAGCACCAGGCACTACATCAAATTGATTCATTCAGCATTGCATAATACTCAATGGTGATTATACTTGCACCCAATTGGTTGACTAGTTCTGGACAGGGGGACTGAGTATGAATGACATCATAAACCTCAGGTCAATGAGAAATTTCGTGCATATGTGTTGTGACATCCCTATACAAGACAAAAGGTTCCAGCATCTGGAAATATTGCATTTTATGGTTGAAATTGTCCCATGAAATAGACCGCCCCTCATCAAATTAAGAAAGCTGCCCCCCCCCCCCCCTCTTTTTAAGTGCTTTGACGCCTTGGGAGCATGGCTTCTTACGCTAGCGTCACATTTAACGGACCAATGCTAAGTGGTCACTAAGTGGACATTGGTTGGCTCATTCACGTGGTTACATTTGCAGATCTTGCTCTACGGCATTTGCTGTCTAGTGATGTTCGTCCCTGTCGCGGTTGTCAGTGTGCTGGCTACGATTGGGGCCGCAGCCGCCATCGGCAACATAGCCAACATCAAGTGCAATGACAATCTGGAAATGTGCCGCTGCACTCACAATGCCACTTCACTGGAGTTCAAAGGTTTTGTTTCTGAACATTTTTAATCATCTGTCATTAAAATCAAGTGCTTCATCGATTGTTTGTTAAATTACATACTAGTGCCGTCGGAAGGAAATTCATATGAGGGGGGGACATTGTATTTGTTTTCATTCAGTACACAGTTCTAAAGGAAACATACTGCAGATTGACAGTTATTGAGAGGCTTCAGCCCCCCTCCCCAGCCCCCAGTTCCCGGGGACCTGCGTATATTCGTGCAGTTATGTTTTGTTAAGATTGCGTTCGCTGAGAATAGGCCGTATTAAATTTCACGTATTTCTTCGATTCGTTCCTGATTATTTTTAACCATCTTTCTTATGAAATGTGAATCAAGAAGTTTATACATTGTTGTTAAGCCCGAATAAATGCTAAAGCGGATTTTTTGACTAAGCCAACTTTCAATTAATTCTCACAAGGCAAAAATGTACTTAAGGAGCGCGAATTAGTTGCATGAATTGAAGTGAGTTTCATGAAGGAAAGGCTTTTTTGATCCAAGTATCTTTCAGCTCCTAGTACTATTTCACCTGTTTTGCAACAACAACCACGGCTGTTTGGTTTCTATTGGGTAAAAACCAATCGAATGATAACTCTTACACGTTAAACTATGATGAACAGTAAACCTGTAGGATACTGGAATTTTTTCTTCCCCGCTGGATAAACATGGCCTATTTCCATCTTCCATTTGTATCACTTGCAATTCTATAAATAATCACGCACCACTTTTTCCTCATTACACTAGGATCATGCACTGAGCTTATTGCCAAGATGAAGGGATCGTTAATTGGCACGGTTGTATTTCTCTGGGGCTCATCCGTCTTGATTTTGGCATCAGCAATCTACGGGATGTATTTGGCATGCTGTCGTCGTCGCAATTTCGTGCGTAGATCTCACTCAAATAGTCTATAAAGGCATTGAGTCGTGATAAATGGAAAGCGTATACCCAAATTGCAAAAATTGCTGAGTCATTATGATAGCTCCGTTAATCTGATTGGCTGTCAAGCAAACTGCACACGTGATGTTTTAACCTCACAGTTAATGTCTGATCACATGAAAGCCGATTTATCACATGAAAACAGACAACAGCCTGTGGAAAACCGCTATTTACCATGACTCAATGCCCTTAAAACTGTTGTTTTGCCATAAACGCATAGGACTCTTTTTGCCACATTACTTTTATGTTTCTACAAACAAAATGCAAGCTCTTTCCTGAAAAATTTGCTCACACTCGAATAACAGTTTGCCGTAACCAATATTTTGAAAACAGAAAGTTGTCACTATTGCACGTCTTTTTCCCTTTTTAATACGTTCCTTGCCTAGGTACATTGCCGAAATTTATTAATATTGCTCAATGAGTCAATAGGATGCATTTCAACTGAGGCACATATTTTGCCCTTTTTAATTCGCTTCGTGCCTAGAGACATTGCCGAAATCATTAGTATTGATACTGTCAGAAGCAATTAATGATAGGAAGCATTTCAAATGTGGCCCCTGTGTATTGTGTCTTGCATTCTCAAGAGTGAATTGATTTTGAAATGCTCTGACTTGCAGCCTTTGGTGAATAGCAATGGATGCAGTCAAGAGATTCCATCATCCTCTTTGAAGACATACCATCAAAAGCATGAGAGAAAAGTGCATGGCATCTTTTAAGGGACGGTTCACCATTGATTGGACAATCAGACTTGTAGCGGATCCATCGCATTGCGAACAGACTGAGCTGATAGTAATTGTCGCAATATCGCCAATGCAAACAGTGAAGACAGTGATCACCAATGCAAACAGTGATCACCAATGAAAACAGTGATCACAAATGCAAACAGTGATCACCATTGAAAACAGTGATCACCAATGAAAACAGTGATCACCAATGAAAACAGTGATCACCAATTAAAACAGTGATCACCAATGAAAACAGTGATCACCAATGAAAACAGTGATCACCAATGAAAACAGTGATCACCAATGAAAACAGTGATCACCAATGAAAACAGTGATCACCAATGAAAACAGTGATCACCAATTGAAACAGTGATCACCAATGAAAACAGTGATCACCAATTGAAACAGTGATCACCAATGAAAACAGTGATCACTAATGTCTTTGAAGTGCAAACCTTTTCATATAGCTAGCCAGAATTTGCCGAAAGGCCACCCTCCAATATCAAGTGCAACAACCCTTTAGCAACACCAATGCCTTTCTTGTTTCGGTATAAAATTTAAACTCAGCATAAACGCGAGCTTTTCATCTACAGCTTTTTTATGAAATTGGCGACATTGAATTCAAATATTAGTTATTACGTCATAGTCTACACAATGTAATGTAATTTTGTGACAAGTTTTCCACCCATAAAAAATTTGTCTTATATGACAAGTGAGCACCCCATTCTCAGCCATCTTTGTAAAGAAGAATGGGTGACGTTTGGCTAGCTTGGATTTCCAAAGCTCAGTCACAGAATAGGAAATACGGTTTTTCCTATTCTGTGGCTCACATTAGATTACAAAATACCCCAAATGTACTTTGCTGCGCAAACCTCTAGGGTCCGTATAAACACTATTGCTAGTTAGTAGTTGTTTAGTAGCCTGGTCCATTACTTTATACTTTGCTTTCTTCATAAAGGTTTTCTAGCTTCAGTGGAAGGTAACCATTTGTACAAGTATAATGTCGTATTATTCAATAATCTTATCAGGCCTTGCTCTGATGAGAATCAAGATGCTTTTCCGCAATGTTTTAACGAGAGTAGCTTCTAGAAGTGCCAAATTAGTGAATCAACGGTGATACAATCAATAGTCCAGTGAGAATCAATTCCTTTTCATACTTAGTCTCCCTTGCTACTATTCTTCCTATCCACCTTACAGAAAAGATTGCTTCCTACCCGTAGAACTGCGATCATATATGCAATGGATTCTGCTGTACAATTGATTAGTTCTCAAGAACAATTTTGCTATTGATTGTTAACCAAGGCTAAAAATTATGCCACCATTGAAAGCATTCGCACCTATCGCAAAGGTCGCGACAGACGAAAAAAGCAGTTTCCATTAATACCAAACGATCTAAAATCGCAAATTTCAGCGTTCCTTACGTCATTTGCACTTCTTGCTATCATATGGAACCCAAGCTTTGCGGCCAGTTTAAGATCCTTGAATTTTATTGAAAGCCGATCTTTGTCGTCTGTTGCGACCATTGCGGCTTCTGCGATTTTTGCAATCAGATGGTTAAGCCTGGTTTCCATATAGCCGTAACGATCGGACGGCTGCCTGCGATGCGTCACGGATCGATGACAGACATGTCGCTGACAATCTTTTTTTGAATGAGCACATACTGTGCACATGCTGTGATCGGGAGGATCGGAAAAGTTGAACCAGATCTACTTTAGTAAAGCCTGGTTTCCATATAGCAGTAACGATCGGACGGCTGCCTGCGATGCCTGCGATTCAAAGAAAGACTGCCAGCGACATGTCTGTCATCGATCCGTGACGCATCGCAGGCAGCCGTCCGATCGTTACGGCTATATGGAAACCAGGCTTAACCATTGCTTTTTTACTTGCCGCGCGGCTCTATGAACGGCTCGCCTCGGTAATATGAAGGCGTAAAGGCTTAATCGATTAAGTGCTTTCTCGGTTAAGTCCTGACACAACAATTTATATCTGGATATAAGGACTTCAACATTTTGTATTCACAATGCAAACTAAAAACAATAACTTTTTCCTTAACACTTTTTAGAAGGTTATTCACGAAAAAGCTTTTACCTCTGACTGCTGTGTACTTGGCTCAAATAAAGTCACTTTCAAGACCAAAGGGCCAAGAAATAACAGCTTGGCTGATATGAAGCTTTTTGTGCAACACTTCTTAATATCTTGTAGAGGTGAACCTTCTATAGCATGGTATACACAGGGTAGAGGTGTTCAACTCTAACCTGAATTTGAACAGGGTAGTCTCTGCCAGACAACCCATAATGCACCCCCAATAAAGTATCTGACAATATTTTAGACAATATTTTAGACATAGGCGCCGACTACGTGGGGGCTTGGGGGCTCGAGCCCCCCCTGGGAATTGCTATGAGGGGGCTCAGCCCCCCCTGGGAATTTCGTTTGAAATCAATCAAAGAACTGAACTGATGATACTGAAGACCATGATGTTATATCTGCTTTATTAAAATGTTTTGTTTTGTTACTATACATACTACATATGTTGTATTACGTTATTAAAGCGACAGGTAATTTCTCTACCTTTAAACTTTTTTTAATTTTTTTAAATTTAAATTTTGAGCCCACCCCTGGGAAAAATAAAAGTCGGCGCCTATGATTTTAGACAATATTTTAGACAATATTTTAGACAAGTTTACATTACACTGAAAGTACAACTCAATTGATAAGTGAAAGCCAATTTCTTATTGCTGCCAGACTCTAGAAACAGTTAAAATACATTGAATGGCTTTGTAACAAAAACTTTTCTGAAAAAACTTAAACTGTAAGACAATGTTCATCACAGGGGATATATGGGGAGAATACCAAGCAACATTTGGTTGTTAGTTATTAATCAAAGAGAATAATCTAATATTTGTATGTCTTGCTTGGCATTAAAGAAATGCACAAAGTTGCTCTGAAGGTACGCTTTGGTGAAGTGATGCTAAAAGCTTTTACCTCTGACTGCTGTGTACTGGCTCAAATAAAGTCACTTTCAAGACCAAAGGGCAAGTAACAGCTTGGCTGATATGAAGCTTTTTGTGCAACACTTCTTATATCTTGTAGAGGTGAACCTTCTATAGCATGGTATACACAGGTAGAGGTGTTCAACTCTAACCTGAATTTGAACAGGGTAGTCTCTGCCAGACAACCCATAATGCACCCCCAATAAAGTATCTGACAATATTTTAGACAATATTTTAGACATAGGCGCCGACTACGTGGGGCTTGGGGGCTCGAGCCCCCCTGGGAATTGCTATGAGGGGGCTCAGCCCCCCTGGGAATTTCGTTTGAAATCAATCAAAGAACTGAATGATACTGAAGACCATGATGTTATATCTGCTTTATTAAAATGTTTTGTTTTGTTACTATACATACTACATATGTTGTATTACGTTATTAAAGCGACAGGTAATTTCTCTACCTTTAAACTTTTTTTAATTTTTTTAAATTTAAATTTTGAGCCACCCCTGGGAAAAATAAAAGTCGGCGCCTATGATTTTAGACAATATTTTAGACAATATTTTAGACAATATTTTAGACAAGTTTACATTACACTGAAAGTACAACTCAATTGATAAGTGAAAGCCAATTTCTTATTGCTGCCAGACTCTAGAAACAGTTAAAATACATTGAATGGCTTTGTAACAAAAACTTTTCTGAAAAAACTTAAACTGTAAGACAATGTTCATCACAGGGGATATATGGGGAGAATACCAAGCAACATTTGGTTGTTAGTTATTAATCAAAGAGAATAATCTAATATTTGTATGTCTTGCTTGGCATTAAAGAAATGCACAAAGTTGCTCTGAATGTACGCTTTGGTGCAGTGATGCTATACTGTGTGGCAGCTGCTTTTCCCAGGGCACCAGAGGTGGACTGGTCCATCAACAAGCCCAACAGGCCTCTTCAAATCTTGCAAAATGGCACCTTGTTGGCTAAAAAATATTTTCCTCATTGAGGCTTTCTCTTTGATATTCCACCTTAGTGCTTATTTTTGGTCAATGAATAATTAGGGCTAGACATGTTCTGTTGGTAAAAATTCACTTCATGATTAAATGTCTTATTAACACCATTTGTACCTGGCCCCTAGTTTGTTGTGGGTGTTTGAAAATTTGAAGGAAGTCTGCCACTGCATGGCATCTTTTACTTTAGGGGTCAGAAACAACTAAACAGAAATAAGGCTAAAAATCAGTTTTTGATTAAGCTATTGGCTGTCCTTACAAACAACCTTTTTTCGTTAACCAATTTTTCATAACTTTCTTAGACTTCAGGGAGAGTGGATCTACCTTAGTCGTAAATTGACATTTAGTGCAGGGCCTATAAATTGACATACCTTGCCATGGTAACACAGAGACACTTTAATTCTACGTTTCTAGAAATTTTCTCTTTTCACCACTATCAGAGGCTTGTTTGGACTTTTGACTGTAACTTTCACTTTTGCAAACATGAAGCCATCAAAATAAATTACTATTTCTATGTGTAAATCAAGTGTTTATGTGTGTAAGTGCATTGTCTCTGTGTAAGTGTAAGTATATGCATTGATTACTGTAGCAGCAGACACAAACATTTAACTGTAAACAAGGACCATGACTAATTTTAAAAGTTTTCTTCATTCAAAAGCATATGATTCTGAGCTTCTGTGCTCTCCCCCAACTGTTTGCAGGGCACTCCATCAAAGGCCCCTCAATCAATGCAAACCTCCATCACATTTGTAGATACCCTTTCAAATGCTTTACCTCCATGCCTAAGCCTATCGTTTTGTATATTCTTCAAGTCAACTTTCATGTTTTTATAATGGAACCCCATTTTCATAAAGAAATGGTTACCAAAATTTTTCATGGAACTACATATTTGATACGTGATATATAATCAAATTGACCGGGTGGACATTAGGGAAATTCCGAGGGAAACTTTCATGAATTGTTGAAGATAGGGTTTGGAACGACCCAAAGCAAAATTTTAGCTTGGCTAGCTAATGTAGCCAAGGAACGTGAAGTATAGAACATCACAAATAACTTCCCTTCACTCCTAGAGAGGTTGCTTTATAATCTCATTACATCGGTCGAACTGGAACTATAATAACCATATTAACCTACCTTGCACACAGTTTTCCAATCAGCAACTTTCAGAATCGAAATCGAAGATCATTCCAAGGTGCAGTACCTTTGAGTCCATCTTGCTGTGGTTCACCTGGCCGAGATGACGTTGAATTTTGGCGCGCAATGGAGCCTCATTTCCCTACGACGGCATCTTTGTCCTCGTGAAAACCGTTTAAAATTTAGACCGAATGTAGGTATAAATGTAGAAATGTAGGTAATTTATACTTTATACCGTTCATAATTAAAACATATCGTGATTATGAATATTCACAGATTGTGGAACGGGAAGAGTTTTCGGAAGTCGGCCGTAAGGGGTCTGAAAATATCCTGGAAGATGCTTTACAACGAAAGAAGATTTAAGGGGAGAATTATGGCTCCAGTCGGCAAGAAGCTGTAACAGCAAAACGTTCACCTAGTATACTCCGAAACAAATATAGTCATAACTGTAATGCTTGTTGTGAAGTAAAACGTCAAAGCAGAGAAGAATATTGTCTTACATATATTGTTTTAGTGGAAGTTTCAGTTATACAAAGCCTGTTTTCTGGCATTTTTAATGGTCTTGGTCTAGTTCTTTTGCAAGACCTCATTAAATTTTATTTGGACTTTTCTAAAAGAAGGTGCGAATTGGAAGCTGATTGATGGCAAACCATGTGCTCTTCGAATAGCGTTTTTGAACCGCAATTGGCTGCATATTATGTTATCCCACAATTGCATACTCTGGTGCGTGTCGGATAACAATCCAAAAATTATGTAATTATCCAAAAATTACGTTTCCGCTATTTCTAACGTCTCCATCGTTTATAAAGTGATCTCTAAGTGGTCGAGGTGAAATAGTTTGCAACTAGAACTAGAAAACACTGTACAGTTGGACAAAGTCACATTAAACTAACATCGTGGTATGAATAAAAATAGAAGTAACAGGATTCAGCAGATAATTCTATTATTTTACCTATGACGTAATATTCTTGTGTGCCATTACGTAATAATTTAGAAGCATCTTGTAGAACTGTGCAGCATCGAACTTAAAGGATCTTAGAAGCATCGTATCATGTCGTGCTCAGAACACTGGTCTTTAAACTAAGTACTTTAGTGGAAGGAATCTATGTTAACCTATATCATGTATTAGTTATTACTGTACCTAGAATACAGACCTCTGAATGTTTAATCCATTGTTACTTTCATATAAAACTACGCCGGTAACTAGGCCTGATATCTAATACGTCTACAGATAGGCTATTGGTCACTTTTTATCGACATCTGTACTCCGTTCTGTCTAATATTCGCTATGTTTTCAACTGAGGCTTCAGAACTTCTGTTTGAATGTCTCACGGGCAGTCTTCAGTAAATTCTAATTGATAATGAATTTTACAGAGGACAGAGAATTATTTGAGATTTTTAGCTGCAATGTGGTTATGTATTCAAATATGGTTATAACTAAGACATTTATCAAACTTTTGCTAAGTTGTTTTTTAAGAATCTTCTGGGGAATTAAACCAAATTTATTCTTAGCAAAACCTTATGACCGTAAGAAAATTTTACAAAAAATTCGAAAAAGAATGCTAATTATTTTAAAGACAAGGCTCGTAATTTGCTCGATCAACATGGTTGTATACTTCCTTTCCATCAAGTTTCAAAAAAATTGTTGAAAATTTAAGTCGATTAAAATTAAAAGTTGAGAGAATCTAATTGGCTCTCACATACAAAACACTTTCAATTCAAGGCCCTTGCAGTTCTCTAACTGTATGGTGAAGTTCATGTTGAGGCGTTATCCCGCGTGTGCAATCAAACGATCAGCAGCACTTGATATGTGCAAAGCTCACAGGACACTGTTCACGGGTCAATATGGTGTGATAGGTCATAGACCAAGGCCATATAAGGTAATAACGGAAACACACACACACAAACCCATGGGCGTAGTAGATATAACAGATTGTACTGCAGTCAGCAACAATGATGAAAAACAAGCTCGAGAGGAAAGTGTAATAAAGAGACAACCATTGTGTTGTGTTGAATAAAAATGATGCAATAAAAGATGCAAGGAATCAGTGAAAGTATCAAACATTAATGCATACTGTACAAGCTCTATCTAGCCCCTTCTCCTTTAAGCTCCCTCCTCTATGAAGACCCTTCTCTAAGACTGAAATAATAATAGTTTCACGGTTTGTCTCCACCATCTTTGTTCTGAGGGTTCATTGAACAGAGAATCTTTGCAACAGACTGTCTTCCTTAAACGGGGAAAGATGGTTTGGTCCACTGTGACCCCAGATGGATATTGCTTTGGTCCCCTGTTGAATATTGTCGGAAGGAATTGATGCAGGTTGAAAATTGCCGGAAGGAATTACTGCAGGTTGAATATTGCCGGAAGGAATTGATGCAGGCTGAAATTGCCACTGTACTGACTGGTTAGGCAACACAATACCACCTGCATTGGCATCCGGCTGCGTCTGTGAAATCAACGCAATGGCATCATAAAACAACTTCGCGATTACTACAATTAAAATTCAAAATCTTCTTAGACCATGGTTCGTATATAATGACTAAGAAAGAAGGGCTGTCTTGAAATGCATTTCTTAACCTGATTACCATATGTTCAGTAATCAATTTTGTAGGACTTACGTACTAAGCTATTGTGTATTTATATAATTGAAACATACAAAGGATTGGTTGTGCGGTGCTTTGGTTTATGGAATCACGCGGCTCTGCTCATTCGTAAAACATGTCTTTGTAGTTCACCAGGTTCTTGACTTACTCAACATGATGCAATGGCGATTATTTGAATATAAGCAGATAGGGCAATTCCATGCTTCAAAAATAAAAATCAGACCTGAACGCAGCGATTGAAGGGGCGATTAAAGCCAGAGAAAACTGGGGGACCATCACAGAAAATCCTTGGACAGTAATGTACGGAAACAATATATTATCCTATAATGCCTTACTTTAAGTATCCTAATCTTCTCGTTTTAAAAATTTTTAAGTGGAGAATTAATGCATGCGGCAGTTTGAATTCAATTCAATTCAATATGCCCGGGCAATAAATTCCTAAGCTACACAATTTCCTATAATACCTTATTTTTTCCGAGCCTCAATATTCTTAAAAGTTTTCAATTCTGACCCTAAAATTATTCTAAAACTGTTTTTGTCCAATACAAGATATGATTGTATTGTAATCAGGTTACACGGCTGTCAATGTCAGATAGCTTTTTAAAGGCCTATTGCAATACTGTTCCCACCCATGACCCAAAATGTCGAAGGCGGTCGACAAATCGCTGCGTTCAAATGCGCTTTCAACAAGAAACCTTCACGTACTTGGGTGCGAACACGGTGTGCCAGAAACGAGCCATAAACTAACGATACCAAGAGGATGAAAGCAGCGGTGAAAAGGAAGGCCATTACGCCGATGGACAAATCTTTGCAGAATTCTAAAGATGTCAAATGAAGCAATGTTATCGCGAAAGCAAATGGTAATTGAGATAATCGAACGAAGACATACACGATAACTCTCTAAAGGAAAACTTAACCTTTGAACTTAACCCGTGAACCATATTAAATGAGTGGGCAGAAATTTCGCGACTTTTGGCATTTTTCGCAAAATAGCGAGTTTTTGCTCGCGAAAATAAAGAAAGTTCTCGAAACGCCAAAGTTTTTCCATCAAATTTTTCTCGTTTCTTTAATCTTCTACGCCGCTGTTCTTTAATGACTACCAATCTTTTGTCTTTTGGGCTATAGCACTGCAAGCGCATACTAGTAAATTATGATTTTCTCCACTTGTCTTTAACTGCAAAATCTTTCAGGCGAAAATGCATTTCTTTGGTCGCAAAAGTTTTTGTCGCGATATTTGCAGACAAAATCTGCAAGTTATGACCTCAATTTTGCGATTTTCCGATTTTCCTTATGTAGAATCCCTCGCAAGTTAATTAGGGGGGGATAGGACACTACATCTTTTACACTGTTATACATGGATAAACTTGATATCAACGTGGTAGCCATCATTGGTAAATCGCAATTCTAGATAGAAAGGATACTCCTGAAACTTCAAGTTACTTACCACTGGAGCATTTGCGGTATAAAGCGACAGTAGTTATACCATCCCACACGGTAAGACCAGCAATTGGAAAAAATGAAATGAGGCACGACAACCAGTACCTCAAAACCTGCAAAAAATTGTTGTGACAAATCTTATTTTCAAGTAGAAGCAAATGGCACAAGAGAGAACTACGAACAGTGCCACTCGTGTCGTATTACTTGGGCATATTTCTCCCTTATTTCTATTGGCACTTTAACATTCAATCGTTGAAGTATCAGATAGTACTAGTGTCAGTACAATAGACGTTTTCTGCAATGAACAAATGTATTCCATCAAACCTAAAGCTATGAACATGTTGTCATCCCCAATTTGGCACATCTTAGTCTCAGTTTGTTCAAATTTACACACACAAATTCAACTGCATTTTAATTCACAAGGGCAGGTACCAATCCCTCTAGCTGTGCAAGACATTTTGTGTTAAGGATGGAGAGGTTCAAAGAGTGGCATACATACATGAGTCCGTTCCTTCCTTGCTCCCGCATTGATTCCATTAATTCCACACCCCAAAAACTAGAGCATAAAGAAAAAGGTCATTTTAAGAATTAAAATCAGCCAATGCTTCAAAGTAGTCAAATTAAAAAAGCTGAGACTGTTTTGTTTGACAAATTACGTATGCTGATAAGGTCCGAGCCATGATGATGATGATGATAACAGCGATGATCATAAGGATGATGATTATGATGACATTATTATTATTATTATTTGACGAATACACTTTTTCATTTTTCCGTTAATTTCTTCTGCTTGTGATTGTAATATTATTTTTTGTAAACCCATGCTAGCCAATTGCAAATTATCTTTGTAATAGGTAAATTTGTAACTGTAGTTTTGATTGAATTGAAAATGAAAGGTTTTCACTATTATTATAATAATTTGTTTAAAATGTGTCGCTCTCTCTCCATCGACCAAAAAAACAAACAGTATCTGATTTCTAAACTTTCCAACATTTTCATCCGTACTACGTACTACATATTATGTTGCAAAAATTAACCCTGGGAAAATCCAGAATTATACCTTTTTCAATTTTGGCTGTTTTATTTCTTTTTTCATTTTTTCCTTCTACCTTACGATTGTTATAGTTTTTCTTGTAAAACCAGGCTAGTCAATTGCAAATTACCTTTGTAATGGTGAAATTTGTAATTGTAGTTTAAGTTGAATTGGATATGAAATGTTTCCATTATTATTCTTATTGTTGTTTTTATTATTATGATAATGGTGATGATGATGACAGTGCTGATCAAGATGACTACTCAGAGCCTTATGAAGTGAACCTCTATTTGCTTCGAAACAGTTGAATGAAAAAATACTTTTTGAACTCACCAACAAGCCATATGCTAACAATATAAACCTGGTTGCTCCCCTGCTTCCACTCAAGAATACGAGGGCAACAACCCCAATACCAATCAAAAATTTGAGCACACCAAGAACGATGGCAACAACTCCTATAAAGAAGAAGAAGTAGGAGGCTACATTTTAGATTGATTTGCAGAAGCTATGCCAGACACCATGGTTTATGCAGGGTGAAACGTTTTCGCAAAGGATGTCATCTGGCTGCAACTACACTACCTGGACAAAAGTATTGCAACATCCTGGACATAATGGTGTCAAAAACTCCAGCCATTGTACAAACCCACAAGTTAACTCCAAAATACGAGTTAACCGCAAACAGTGGCGACTCTACATGGGGGCCAAGGGGGCCACGGCCCCCTAGAAATTTTATTTGCCCCTTTTTTTGCCCCCCCCCCCAGTTTTTCAAAAGTCTCTATTAAAAATTCAATGTTTTCTGCCAAAGCTGTTCAATCGTTTTTTACTTTGTTAGGGTTTCTCTCTTTATTTTCCTCAATGCTATCGTTATTGCATTTATTTACAAACTAGGGGCCCCGATAAACGTTTTGGTTTGTAACCGAAGGGGACATTTATGAAATGTTGGGTCCTTTGTAATAACCAAGTGAAAACCAAGTGTTGCCAAGTGTTCTGTAGTTACCAAGAAAATCTCATTCTTGACAATCATTTAGTGATCCACCTTCTTGCGCTGGGGTGCGCAGGGTCAGCCCAATACCATCCCAGTATACCTTGGCAATCTACTATTGCTTAACGAAATTGTATGACTAGAAATTCTGTGTAACAGAATGATTTGCTTGATCTCATGGAGGTTGGATATAAGTCATATCTACTATGGAAACTTTTACCAATCAAGTTGAAAACCATGATCATAATGCATTGTTAAACAGATAAAACTCAGTGGAGTAACAGAACAAAGTTATTTTTAGTCAAATAACAAACGGTCGCGAACCTTTAGGGGCCCCCAGCAACAATTTTTCCTAGGGGACACAGCTGCTCCTTACACCACTAATAAAACTATTTGGCATAAAGATAACAGCCTTGATAGAGCTGTACCAAGGACATACTTCCTACTAGTTTTTACTAGTTTCCAAAAGCGCAGCAAAGGCAGAAGCTCAAAAAGATTAGAAGGACAAATAATGAGAGTGTTTTGTTGTCAAATAAGTGTCGATTTTGCTTAATAAATGACAGAAAAATTTTGAAAATTTGGTGGGGTTCTACTAAAGAAAACAGCCCTCTTATTATGTCAGCTTTTGATTGTTTTCCGACGTTTGCATACTCTGAGGAGTGTCCGACGAAAAAGTACTTTAAGTCTGCAAAAACTAGTTCCGCTTTCTATTGCCATTGTAAAGTTTTGTACCGCAAAGTACTTGTCCTCTATTTTTGCCTCGAAATTCTTCTAACTTCTGTTTTTGGAGGAAGACAGAAGAACATCATAAGGAAGGAAACCAACTTTGTCTCAGCTAAGAGGCTATTCCACAACTTTACATCTATGTAAGGGACACGATATTTGTCCGTTCGAGGAAATTCTCTGTGACTGAAGTAGTGAATATTTTTTGAAACATCGTTTGAAAGTTTAGGGGCTTAATACACAACCGTTAATCTTTTTTCTAATTGGCACATTATATTCGTTCATCTTCGACTTTAAGTGAGATATTTACTTACCCTAGAAGCACGTTTACAAAAATAAAATCACCTAAGAAGTTCGAAGTAAGAAGTAAGAGACTCTTGATAGCATAATGGCCAGAAAAATTTAAGAAACTGTCTACCTTAATCGATAATCTACTTACAACAACCGATGTGGCAGCATTACAAACGAAAAAAGCAATAGACTCGTAGATAAGTTGTTGGCTGTTCAACAGAAATCAACGAAAGTTAGAAACAATCCGCATTCTTCATCATCTTCGAGGGCAGTTTACGCAAGACTATAGCAATGCGCTTCCTTGAAGACGAATTTGTCTCTAAAACACGATTACAAGTGACACATTCGCGTGCATCTGCTGAGTGAAAAAATCAACAAGAATCAAAATATACTTTATCATGTGTAAATCAGAAACGAATGGACAGTACCTTGGCATTTCGATATAGCTCCCATTTTGACCAAGATTGAGTAAATCTCACTCTCAAATCGATGAAAAAAATTTCACGTACGTCCTATTCTCGTATTGCTTTTATACGAACTGGCATTTAGAAAGCGAAACAAGCCTTAAGTACAAAAGGACTTCCTTTCTAGAACCATAGAAATAGGATTAATTATCCTGGCTCTATGTCTAGAACAGAAGTTGTACGTGCTGTCATGCAGGACAAATTGTGCGCACAACGCGGGCTAGGGCGAGTCGAAAACAAAAAGCGCTTTGGAGGTAGGTTATCATGGAGAGGTTCCTCATTATTCTCTATGGCAGTAGATGGCAGCGATGTCATGGCTCGATGATTTTAGTACATGCCATGGCCCACGCTACAAACTTCAATTGAGGGGGGGGCATGTCTAAAGGCCGGTTTCCACTTGTTTCGAATGGGTGAATGGGTGAATGAGCGAATGGGCGAATGGGTGAATGGGCGAATTGGTGAATGGGTGAATGGGTGAATGGACGAATGGGTGAATGGGCGCATGGGCGAATGGGCGCATGGGCGAATGGGTGAATGGGCGAATGGGCGCATGGGCGAATGGGTGAATGGGCGAATGGGCGAATGGGTGAATGGGTGAATGGGTGAATGGGTGAATGGGTGAATGGGTGAATGTCGAGGCGGTTCGCTTTTGCGCTGACGAAAAGCGAAAGGTCAATCTCCATTGGGCGAAAATTTTGCGATGACGAAAAGCGGATACAGTGGCTTGGCGTGTCAAATAGAAAGCGGAATTTCAAGATGGCAGATATAGGCGCTTGCTTTTGTGTTCCAAATACAGGGTTAGCTTTCACCTCCCCAATAGGAATTCTTTTATGTCAACATATTGTTGCTGGCTAGAAGGTAGAAGCCGTTGTAAGTTTTGAAATTGATCTTCACTTCGTGAGGGGACGTCAGCACCGGGTTGAATTGATGTCGATCTCGAATCATTGTTCATGTGAATTTTACCGCTTGTAACCCGAAATTTTATTATTTCTTCATCCAAGACGAAGCTACTTTGTGCCTCGGCCATTTTGCAAAATGTTCATAGGATGACAAATTCGCCGGCGACAGAGAAAAAAGTTCAAATGGTTTGAACTTTCAAGGCACAGCACAGGTAGCGAAAAAGTTCAAGTGCGCATGCTCATAACCCTTCGCCGGCGAAAGATTTTCGCTCAATGGACTCAATGGAAATTGGGCTTTTCTCGGGGGGAACGATCTTGGCCCTTCAAACCTTCCATATTCTCCTAAGCTGTGCGCGATCTTTCGCAGCGAAAGAGGAAGTTGAAACTTGCGCATGCTCAAAAGTGCATTCGCTCAGTCGCGCGACCAGCGAGAATTGGGTGGAAACCGGCCTTTAGCGATTGTTTCAAGTGTTTATTGCTGATACATTTATTGTACACCAAAGTGTATGGACGTGTAATTTGACCGTAATTTGCTGCTGTTGTGTATCTTCAAAGTAAATCAACGGACATGGTCACCCCATTTAAATTTCCAAGTCTGTCATTAATCTCCAATTTCATTCAATTTCTAGTCTTTTCGTGCTTGCATAATTCTCAGACTGGGTGAGTTTTGAATACAAGTGATAGCTTTTTTATATTTAATAGATGACTTTAGGCAACAAACACTGTCGCTATTTTCATGCCACATCTTGTGGATATTCTATCTGAAAATAGGAAAAGGTGAATTCTCGAAAAATCCTCGGTGAAATCTGTCATGCCGCCATTTCCAAACAAAAAGGCATTGATTTGAAATTTGGACATGTAACATACCATATGAATACTATTATGATATGTAATTGTGACAAACGTGTAATTTACTGGGGCCTTGATTTGCAGCAGAGATGGGCGTGAGTGAGGACCACAATGAGCTTTTATGCATCAAACATAATCAGAGCGATTAAAAATCGACGAGAAAGCAATAAATGCAAGTAATTACATCGCTGCTGCACAAAAGATTATCACATTCGATTAAGAATCACATGAAAATAATTACGTGCACAGCACAGTGTCAGGTCAACGACAGATAACAAAATATTGCTGTTCATTTCATTACAACACACACAACATTAACAATGCATACATACACATGTACACATGCACATTGCTATTTCCTCTGTTATGTTGCTTTGCGCCGAGAAATTCCTCTACTTTGTAAGACTCATCAGCTTTTTAAAAGCTATACGTTTCTCCTACCATGCTCCTACCAAGCCGAATCCTACCAAGATGATTCCCCACCGCTTCCCTTGGGGGATTCCCTGATCATGCGGGAAGACTGTGCTAGCAGCCTGAATGCCGCCATGCTTGCCTGCACGCTCTCAAATGTTCTAGTCGGGATTTCGAAAACTCGCGATTTAGCCCAACACAAAAGCACTGACAGCCGAGTCAAAATTCATTTGTACGCAAATTTCGATGAAGAAAGTTGTCAAAAAGAGAGAAAATCACGATGGCCATTTCGAAGTGCCGAGGTACAGTGCCGATTTGACCACTCTATTTGACTTCTCAAAATTTACTGTTCGCAACCTTGGAATTTATGCTCATTGTAAAGCGTTTGAATGTGAAATATTTGAAAGTTTTGCTATGGAAAGAGGAAAAAATACTGATTGACTAGTATAGGGCGATAAGTATTCTAAGTCTATTTCTATCAGCTGATTGTATAGTGCATCCCTTGAAATTCAACGTTTTGGGAATGTGAAATAGGCCTAATGTAACTATCTCCCAGTTATGAATTGATGATACCCAAGGATTTCTAGAGAGTTAAAATCATAACGTTAAATGTTTGATCAAAATTTCCAAATTTCTGGCAAGTAGCCTACCTTAATACATGTTTTACCCATTCATAAACATGTAGGTTTATGTTTCATTATTTGTCGGCCGGCGATGCGAACTCCTATGCTTTTGCATATATGTATTTGTACAGGTGCAGAGAAGGGTGAATTCTGGAAAGCCTTTTGTAACACAAGTGCTCACAAGTCTGCCTTTATTTCAGGATACACTTTCCTTGCTTTCGGTGTTTTGGAGGTATTGGCAGGTTTTACATTCATGTGCCTGATGCTCACGTGGGCAGTCACAAATGCCAAAGAAATTTGGTATCCAATTTTCATCGTCGTAATTGGACTTATGGTAAGAATTGAATACTTGCATTTCCATGCCATGCACCAAAATCATCCCTAGTAAACTATCCCTAGCAAAGGTGTGTCGGAGCCCAACTTTCAACTAATTGCATCATCGCATTTTTGTACAGGATAATCACGCGTAAACAAGGGTGCCATACCATACCAAAACCGTACCGCACCATACCGCACCGTACCGCACCATACCGCACCATACCGCACCGTACCGTACCTACCCAGCTGCACCATATCTTACTATGCCATACTGCACCATACCTTACTATACCGTATCGTACCATACCGCACCGTATCGTACCGCACCGTATCGTACCGCACCGTATCATCCGCACCGAACCGTACCATAAGCTTTCGAAAATTCGTGTCAAATGTAGCAGCGGATTCCGAGGCAAAATTGCTTCTCCACATTCATCATTTGCCACCTACAGAAATCATGTGGGAAGTGACATTGATTACAAAGCTTTTCTTATTGATAATCGAAATTCTACTACTTTATAAGCAGTTTATCCAATTTTCCATTTATAGCTCTTCATCTCTGGGGGATTTGGCATTTCGGTGCAATTCGCGAAGACATTAAAAGCTGTAAGTAGAACGCCACGTTTTCTGGTATCATCCTGGCCTGGTTTGTTTAGAGGAAAGCAGCAGCCCTTTGTTAAAGACTAAACACTGTCAATTCATTCTCTTTGGCATTGACCCACTGTTGTTTTATTGAAAGTCTCCCCTTTTTAATACGTTAAAACCACCCTAATAAGCTCTGAATAAGGATTATTCAATCAAGTTGATTTTCTACAATCGCTATGCATTGTATCATGTATTATTATATACTTGTATTATGATGTTTGTAATTCTTGACATTGAAAATGACAGCTTTGGGGAACATAAAATGCAGATCAGTTTTGAAATGAATTTAATGTTACTTCATTGATGCCAAGAACCTTTCCCTAATCAAGAACTGACTTGAAAAGCCTATTCAGGTATTAACTACATCGCTATCTCCAGCAGGCAAATACTTCGAGTCACATTATTTTCTTACATCTAGGTCGTCACTTTCTGTGCATTCTGTACATGCACTTTTATGTTCCTGGCAATTTTCTTTGCTGTCCGTGTCTTCAGATATGTAGACATTATTAATACGTTCGGCAATGTGGAGAAAAATTGTCATGGTTTCATGGGTGGATGTCGATGCTCGAAAGATGGTGTCAGTTTTGAACTCAAAGGTAAGTAACGGAAAGACACATTTGATTGCTCTTTTGACTGATTGTTTTGGTCAAATCCGCGTTAGGCAATAGTTTGATTCATTCAATTTGGTGAGTTTGTTGCTAACACGTAACACGGCTTGAATGACTGAAATATGATATTTTTCTTGTTTGTGGCTTCTTAAATTAAAAAATTTTAAGAAATTTGTCATTACTTAGATTACAATTTCAAAACTGAATTTCTTTATTATTTCTTAGATTAAATTTTCAGAATTTTTAGAAGTTTTTGATTATTTCTTAGATTAAAATTTCAGTATTTTTAGAAAAATTGTATTATTTCTTCTGTAAAAATTTCAGAATTTTTAGAAGCTTTTTACTATTACTTAGACTGAAATTATAGA
The DNA here is from genome assembly GCA_003864495.1 of Nemopilema nomurai. NCBI lineage: Eukaryota > Metazoa > Cnidaria > Scyphozoa > Rhizostomeae > Rhizostomatidae > Nemopilema > Nemopilema nomurai. The sequence continues at coordinate 964,389 of ML133473.1, forward strand.
ATTTTTGATCATTTCTTAGATTGAAATTTCATGACCCAATCTCTTCCAGGCAGTTGCGTGTCAGTGTCATCGCAGAGAATCATCGCCACGGTTGCAGGTCTCTGCACCTTCTTCGTTTTCGTTCTGGTGTTGCTAGCTTTGTCATCCATCTTAGCCACCATCACAGCGGTTTCTGAGGAGCGCGTGAGTAGCCAACTTTATTTCTGAGATTTGAAATACGAAACGACACGAGCAAATGGGAAACCAGTTATCATCAATGTGGATTAATAGGAGGGGGCGGTAAGAAATGGTTGCGTTAATGAATTGGTAATCTGCTTTAGGTTTAATATAAAGCTAGGCCAATTGAAAATAGAAAGAGAAGATGATTGGGGTGAGATAGAATGGTTTGGAACTAAAATGAGGAAGAGTCATATGAAGCTCTGAAATAACAGCATGGAAAATGCCATTAAGATAAGTAGTAAGCAAATGAATGTTGCACTGCTTTCTAGAAAATTGATTGCCTTTCTTGAAATTTAGTGTTTTGTCTTTCTGATGCCTTTCATCTCTGGTTAATTAATTTGAGATCAGGACAGCCAATTAATTTAACTTCATTTGCAGATCAAACAGATGTTAGAACAAAATGCATCTGTTCAAAATGGATTGACAAATTCCCAGGACGATTCGGGGCTCCAGGGGGTTGAAGTTGTGTCAAACGACCAACAGATTGGACATCAACATGCGTTTGGCTACAGCGAATTCACCAACAGCCAGGATGATTCGAGTCCCGAGAAGGTCGAGGTTCTGCTGCACAACCAACAGATGGTACAACAACATGCTTGTCGACCCAATGAATTTACATATGCCCAAGACGATTCAAAGCTCCAGGGAGTTGAAGTTCCCTTGCAAGAGCAGAAGGTGACACATCAGTGTGCTGTTGGCTCATACGACTGTGCAAAGACCCAGGACGAGTCAAGTCTCCAGAGAGTTGAGCTTCCCTTGCAGGAGCAACAATTACTGTTTGGACCCAGCTTATTTACAAACATCCAGGATGATTCAAGCTTACAGAAAGTTGAGCTTCCCTTGCAAGAACATACATCTGGTTCGAGCGAAATCACAAGCACCCAGGAAGATCGATGACAGAAACAAAGGGAATTGGATCAGAAGCATGGTGCAATGTTTTAGCCAGGAACTTGGCGCGCAGATCTAAACAAGACGAGACAAATCAGGCCAGGAAAAAGGCCAAAACCGGGGAGTTCGCATCCGCATAAACTGACCAGATGGTAGAAAAATCACACGAAGATTGTCAGCCGTTAACAGTATTATAACCATTGTCAATTTTTTGTCAATACTACACCCAAGTCAATAATTTTGCAATAAGCTGTCGAATTTTTACAAGAGTTTGCAGGGATGTTTTAAAGATAAATACCCATATCAGCTCCAGTAAGGACCAAAGTATCAATCCTTCAAGCACCTTTAATTCAGATGCCAGGCACCTTTGACCCAGATACCAGGCACCTTTGACCCGGATACTAAGCACCTCTGACCAAGATGCCAGGCACCTCTGACCCAGATACTAAGCACCTCTGACCCAGATGCCAGGCACCTTTGACCCAGATGCCAGGCACCTCTGACCCAGATGCCAGGCACCATTGACCCAGATGCCAGGCACCTCTGACCCAGATGCCAGGCACCTTTGACCCAGATGCCAAGCACCTTTGACCCAGATACCAAGCACCTTTGACCCAGATGCCAGGCACCTTTGACCCAGATGCCAAGCATCATTGACCCAGATGCCAGGCACCATTGACCCAGATGCCAAGCACCTTTGACCCAGATGTCAATTAACATGGCCAACATCAATGGATATTATGATAAGCTATAGATCAACACGAAATTAGTTCTAGACAAGGAAATTGGTGCCTTCGCGTGACATGTATCAAATGTAGCTGATTTGTTATTACCCAGTAATGTGTTTAAGTTCTAGCAGTAAAGTCAGAAGGTCTGAACCAACTCAAATATAGTTTTGCTGACAATCTGTATATACATTAACATGTTATTCAATTATAACGCAGTTATTTTGACACACATGCTTCGCTTATATTCATGGACACTGCAACAAATTAGCAATTTTTAAATTGTTCTTCCATGACAGCAAAATATGATTATACAATAGTAAGTTACATTTAAAAGCTTGATGCATGATGTTATCAGATCATTGTACAACGATACATCAATTTCATTGCATTAATTTGCAAAGTATATGATGTTTAAAATGACATTTAACGATTGTTTAACAAAATTCGAGTTCTAATTGGTGAGAATTCTTTCAGAACACAAAATGTTGGGTTTCTAAAGTTTCTCAACTACGAACTCATTGTAATAATCCCCTTAAAGTTATAGACAGTGCGTCCAAACCCCAGACTTTTCGTCATTGCCGCATAGTCCATGGATTATAGCTGCTGGTAATGCACAAACAAAAAGAACCGAAAGGAGCCAATGTCTTTTGGGCTTTTACAAGATTCCTTTGAGAGCGGGAATGACTCTTCTAAAAGGAACTCTGGTTGCGTAATAAGCTATGAACGAGACATATCGTTGATAATATACAAATCAAAACAAAAAGAATTGTCGAATTGACAGTATAACAGGATCAATCAAAAACCGAGGTTAGGATGGTGGTTAGATAATTCGGAAGTTCTTCTATCAGGCATGGGAACCTGATATCCAGCTGCAAACGAAATTGAACTTGCTCCAAATTAGGTGGTGCGAATTGAGGCCCTCCTTCTTGCCGTTTCATGTCACAACAGTCTATTGCCACGCGTCTGTTAGTGCCCAGACGGTGTACATGGAAGACCCATTTGACCAGGCCGTAGGAGAGTTTGTGAAAATCTACAAGAACATGCTTCAATTCACCGAACCCAGGGGTGACTGTGAAAGTGCAAATGCCAGTTGCAAATGGTGACTTCAGGAGTTGCTCACTTGTAAAAATCACATGGTCAGGCACAGAAGCATCCAGGAAAGGTTTTCATCTTGAAAATTAAAGATGGTCTTCACGTGCTATCTTCAAGACTGCGGCTCTGTAGCTTATCTGTCTGTCTTCTACAACGGAAATGAAAGGGCGCATGCTTAATTTAGAATGTGATTTCGAACATAGGCACAATGGCTGTGTACGGATGTTGAAGGAACACTTCTGCAAGGAACCGAATTGAACATAAATTGCGGTGCTGATAGGGCAATGGTTCGCTAGGGAAGGTTCTGCAACTTCTATTGCTTTCTTATCTTTGCAAAGCTCTACAAGTAAACCTTCGTATCAACTCAAATCGTATCAGCCTCGCATCGACGTATCAACTTGGAGTGATATGAAGAACATTATATACCTCACCTCGTGCTTAGGGTAAGATGGCCTCAGTTTTAGGTTTTGTCAAATTCGTTGTTTTTGGTTTTGGACATTAAGGAGAATTGCCGATAAACATGCTTTTTAACAAACCGAGAACTCGCTTCCAGAGAATGAAAAGTCGTGGCAGGCTAACTTAGATATGAAACAAATTTCCACTCGGCAGTACCTTTCTACTGAATGCTGGAAATGGCGGAAAATGAAACTTGAAAAGGTTACGTGATCCAATGATAGGTTAAATTCAAAATGATCCAGCAGGTATACCTCCACGTTTCGTCGATTTTGCAGTCTTTGGAAGAGGTTTCCCTTTGGCTTTGAATGTTGGTGGCTATGTCGCTTCTTTTGCTTTTTCACTTTCCCTTCATCGTATTCTTCGTCCCAGCTATCGCGTTTTCTTTTCGAATCATCTTCGACTTCAAATTTCATTGTCTCACTTGATTCGTTGTCCCAAGTCTCGACTATGAAAAAATCTCCATTAGTCTAAAATAATGTCAAGTGTTTAAAACACTATCGATGTCTGCTATACTGACAACACTTACTGCAGCAGGATATGGAGGTATCATAGTTGCCATTAGTACCAATCCATGTGCCAACGAAAACATATACAAATACATCCAGACATTGTAATTTGCAATTAGATGTCTCAATGCTACATTCATTCCAGTAGATACATTCAAAATATTAGCAAATAGACAAGATATCTACCTTGAGAGTTCTTCGATAACAGACTATGCAGCACTGTATTGTCGTTAGACCCGTTCCAAGAAGTGGTTTTCTTTGGAGCCTCGTCCCAGTTCTTTGCAGGTGCATCTGAGGCATAAAAGTCTAAAACTAACTTTCATTCTATAAAGTATTCAATTTCTACGTGGCCTAAACAAGATTCAGGCATTCATAATCCGAAGGTTTAGATTTTCATTACATAGTGAGGCTTCTTACGTGTAGTTGCGAATACATCTATGGAAAAGGATATTTTGCCTAACTTGGCTAGGCCAAGACATAAAACGATTGTTTGGCAACTTGCAGTGTGCGCTATCACAGTGTGTCATTTTTTCCAGTGGTTGTATTGCATACATGAAGTAATTTCGATTTCAGAATATGTGATTCATACAATAAGGTAAAAGAGATTTGTTCATCTTTGCTTTGCTAAAAAAGGGGGACAAAGCAATAATATTTGATTCGCGTGTGTGTAAATGAGCTTACAATACTATAGCAATGAGCTTGCGCTTCGAAAAAGTTGCAAACAGGGCTGGAAAATTCAACTGATACAGAAAAACCACACAAATCCAATTCAAAATCAAAATCTTTCACATCGGTTTCATAACACACCTGAAAGATTTTTCCGAATTTTTTCACTCTTCATTGGCTTTTCATAGCCATTGTTTTCTTCTTCTTTGCTCTTTGAATAGGAGGATTTTCTCTTCTCTTTTTGCTTTTTATCATCGGTAGAATCAGCTTTTCCACCTATGACATAAAAAATGTGTCGACGATCTTTTGAAAAAGAGATATGAGCATAAACGGAGCTTGGTACACAAAAACAAAGGCCATTTGGGAAACTTATTTCCCATAACATGATGTACATTTAGGAAGATTGAAATAAAATTACATGTTTACTGGGACATAGGCTTTGTAAACGACACAGAGGGCTGACATAGGGCAAGCGGAAATAAAGAAAAGGTGAAAAATGATAATTTTGAGCATTTAAGTAGAAAGCCTTTAGGTAGAAATCATTGTCATTTTATCACTTAAACTCTATTTAAAACTAACTTTAATAGGTTTATGAAAATACCAAAATTTAATATTTTCGTCCGGGTTACCCGCTTAAGAGGCCCTTCGCACGAGTGGCGAATTGGAACTCGCACCGACTTTAGGTACAATTCGGTTTTTCAAGCCGGTTTGAAACTTCAAGTCGTCGTGTAATTTTCATATGAACACGATTTTTTTCAAATAGGGGCGAACTGAGTTTGCAAAGGCAGAACTGGACTGCATCTGTGCATCCTAAATTCGTCTTTTCTTCCTTATAAATATATCCCTCAGTTGCTTGTACTGTCGTAGAGCTCTGATTTTACACTGAACTGCTACACAAACTTCCTGTTTCAGGGCCCGATGCTGTGCAAGTATATTTAACGTCAAAATCTAATTAAGCTGTAAAGCTATACTTGAAGCCAAAATAAGATACTTCAGTAGCATTATCAATAACATTTTCCGCCGAATCATTTGGCACCATTTTTTCCGTTGTCTCGAATTTGTGTTGTTGCTGTTGTTGAATTTAATTTAATTCGTTTTGAAAAATCCATGTGAACACGAAGAAAATTAGCGCACGCGAATCGAACTCAGGCCGGGACGTGTTTCCAATTGACCTGAAATTTCTCATGTTAAGGGCCTCTTATTTGATAGATTTCTAGTCGGACTTTAGACACAGGATTGGGACCTTTGTAGCCAGTACAAAGAAAATGAAATGCAGAACCAGATAGATCCCTATATGCTTAGGGCACCCGCTGCCTCCCCCCGGCTGCACAGGTCCCTGCGCAGGAGAATGGTACAAAACAATTCAGACTTAGGTATAAAAAACACGTGAACCTACTCAAAGTGGTGAATGAAATTCTTCTTGGAGCTTTAACAGCAGCACACTTTGACTCTTCATTGTCACCATCCTTCTCTAGCGTTGTCGATATATTCGTAGAGCTTCTACCATAGTAGCTGCCCTCTTCTCCTCGATCACTTTTACTCTTCTTTTTCTTCTTTTTCTTCTTCTTCTTCTTTGAATGTTTCTCCTCTGAATTTTCATCGCTTTCATTTTCAGTCCGTTGGAACTCCCTCTCTTTATGAGGATCCTTCTGCTTTAACGGAGTAGCCACGTGAGAATGATCAGATTCTTCTTCAACGCCAACTGACTTTCGACGCTTTTTGTCAGTCCCATTTTGTCTTCTATCTTCATCACTCTCCTGTTTGTCATCTTCATTGCTGCTTTTGTACCTGTGCTTCTTCTTCTTCGACTTCTTAGAACTGTGCTTCTTCCTGTTGCTTTCGGTGTCGTCATCTTTACTGTGCCTCCTTTTCGTGCGCTTTTTATGGACCTCTGTTTCATCTTCATCCCTAGACTTCGCTTCATGCCTTCTCTTCTTTGACTTCCGTCTTCTTGCGTACTCTTCGTCATCGTCACTATCAGTCACCGCGTCTCTTTCCTTTTCACTGTCCCGCACTTTCGATCTGTGAATAGATACATACCACGTTAGCAGATACAAAAAGGTAATTGACAAAAAGAAATCCTCTTAATTAGAAGCTGCCCATTAGGAATTGCTGTAAGCAAAAGCAAAGCCCGTATCAATTAGCAGTATATTCATGTCATTGTAAAACACTTAGCGACAACACCGCCAAAAAGCCGCATCCAACCAATCACAGTTGTTCCCCTACTCACAAAAATGACTTTCCCAGCTGCTACTATGTTTTGCACACTAACACCACATACCGAGATTTGCCTTCCGCTCTTTCGGTGCGCTTCCCATCGAGGGCTTTCTTTGGTGCTGATTCGGTGCCTTCACTCCGGGCCAGTTTCTTTTCGCTCTTTCTGCCATTCGTTTTCTCGACACTCCATCCAGCAAAGTGTCGTTCCGGGATGTATGGTGGCGCACAGGCCTCTTCCAGGTCCTTTTCATGCACGTCCCAGTCACCGGTCTTCGTTGGTATTGATCCGGACTGCGGAAAAGAACCGGTCATTGACAAACGGCCTACTCAAAATGGCGGAAGCAATTGTCTATATGAATCAAACGTCAGTTAGGCCATGTTTCCATTACTCCGTTTTCAAGCGCAATGTCTTTGTTTGAGGATTTACGGGTTTGAGGTTTCCCTTACAACCGCCAAAATGGAGACATTTAAAAACGCTGTCGAAAGCTGAGCGATTTGAAAATGGAATGACTTTATAAAGGATCCTTTTCAATGGAATTATTGAGAACAGAGTGATTCGAAAACGGTACAACAACAGCAACCAAAATCAAACAATTAATGGATACTTCAAAATGGTAATTTAACCTGCAAAATGGTATTACCGCAATGACTGAATGCTAAGAATACTCTTTTAAATTCATTCTGTCTGTTTTGGCAGAACCGAAAATGCAAAAAACTTTTGAAGGGCAGTTTTCGCTCCTAGGCTAAACAATATTGGATTGCGAAGTGAGATGGATTAATAGAAGCGATTTTCTTATCGTGATGGGTGGGTGGAGGGTAATGGAAATCGAAAAAGATCGCCCCAAAATTGAGACATTTGAAAGCGGAGACATTTGAGAACGGAGACATTTGAAAACGGAGACATTTGCAAACGGAGACATTTGAATACGGAGACATTTGAATACGGAGACATTTGAATACGGAGACATTTAAAAATGGAGTCATGAAAATATAGCCTTAGATAGTTCATAAGACATAGTTCGTAAGACATTGTTCTAAAAGTCCGATTGAAATATGTGTCTACCAGATAACGCAGATGTCGCAACAGCAAACAAATTCCTACTGGAAAACTATGCCTAACATGGATGATGTTTTTAAATGCTTTGTTTTAATCATTGCAACGCATTGTGGGCATGCATCAATGACGTCATTACTGTTTTGCGAGAGCTGGAAAATATGGTCATCGAGTTTTCGAAGCTCTCTCCCCTCCAGAAATCATTAGCATTTGGAAATCTTCCTATCAATATAAACGCTTTTCGCTTCAATTTCTTTTGACGTCGACTCACCTCAGAAGTCACAGAACAGGTCCTTTCCCTCAGGCGCTCGTTCGGTGTCATGGGCTTGACGGGGGGCGTCATGGGCCCGAAATTAATATCTGGCGTTGCTTTCACTTCAACGTTCCACCGCATCGACTTTTCAACTTGTCTAAAGCAAATCAAACATACTTTAGAATCGTACATATAATAGACTTAATGGTTACCAAATAATCTCTAACACATAAGTCAACATAGACACTGCAAAATGTTCTTCTTGAGCAGACAGGACATCTTCTTGAGCATATGCTAAGCATATATTCCAGTTTTCACGCTTAGAAACTCCCAGTAAGAGATTATAAGAAGTGTGTAAAAAACCCCTTAAAATGCGAATCTTTTCGCATTGAAAAGCTACAGTAACTTTTCATGAAATTTTTGAATGCTGAAATTTGAAAAAACAGAACAAAGGTAACGTTAAGTAAGTTGTGTTTCTATTTCACTATGAAGCATCTTCTGTTGCAAACCAAATGTCTTTTCTGCTGAATCAACCTTTCAAAAAACACGTTTTCAAGTACCATAAAAGCTTTCTTTTCTAATTCAAGATCTAATTACAAGATTTAAATTAGATTTAAAGATCTAATTCTATTTTGGATAACAAGCATAACTTGGGCATATTTTAAGCCTGTCTGAGATATCTCCATCAGCATACCTCAGCCTATTTGTGTGCTTATGTAAAAACATGTAAGTGAAATAGAAGCGCAGTACCATGTGAAGTTGGTGACGTCAGGGGCTCTTGAACGGAGATCTGCCGCTCTCGCATAGTGGGCCTGCTTTTTTCGACCGCGCGGGAATCCGACATGCTACGGTGCAGGACCGCCCTCGGCGTGAAACTGCCGCTCAACGTTGTCACCGGCATCCACCGACCCAGCTTTGCGCTCAGAGGCGTGCCCACGTGGAGTTTCAACTTTCTCTTTGGGTGAAGGATATCTGTGTTTGCTGACTTTGGAGGCGAAAGCAGTTCTTGCGCGGTTTTCGCCTCCTTTGTCTTGTCAGTTGGCGAAACCGCTTCTACTTTTGGCGTAACATCGGCAGGGGTTGTGACTAGAAAAATACAGAAATGAAAACAGGTTTTCTATCCACAACAAAATCTAATAACTATTGGTAAAATTTCACAACAGCATAGCCAAAAGGAAAGGACTTTTGGAAAGCCTTGACTTAGACGCTTGGTAACTACAATATCGAGATCCAAGTAGTATGCCAATTTTGGATAAACAACAACGATAGTCAAAATACCACTTGACTCTTTTTCAGTTTTCTTCGATTCTCTAGGAGTGTCCTTTTTCTCTTCCACTTTAACATTTTCAATGATTTTAGGAATCACTTGGGCGGCCTCTTCGCTTTTGGTCACTTTCTTGCCAGCTTCTTTGGCTTTGAAAAAGAGAGTGATATTTTTTAATTACAATCAACTGCTACTTACATTAATCACTACTGCCTTTTTTGCTCAACTTATGGGTATGCAAACAAGCATACTCTGCCTTGTGCATCAAGCACAAAAATTCTGATCAACCAGCGATTTCATTAAACTCTAGCAAAACAAATGGAGAGTCGATAGGCAACATCTACCGTAAAAGCTCTATTAAGTCCCCTCTCTAACAAGTCCCCTTTCTAACAAGTCCTCTCTCTAATAAGCCCCCTCTCTAATAAGACCCCTCTCTAATAAGCCCCTCTTTAATAAGCCCCCTCTCTAATAAGCCCCCTCTCTAATAAGCCCCCTCTCTAATAAGCCCCCTCTCTAATAAGCCCCCTCTTTAATAAGCCCCCTCTCTAATAAGCCCCCTCTCTAATAAGCCCCCTCTCCATCAAGCCCCTCTAGGACCTCGAAAATAAAATACGCTCCCGGGGGCTTAATAAAGCTTTTACGGTATCTGAACAATGCTGTAAATACATTCAAGGGAACCTGCTTAATGGCTCTTTAGAGGTGGTATACTAGACATAAAGATAGAAAGTTTAGAACGCAACAAGGCTAAGCTGTCGTGCTAACCTTTCTTCTCCTGCTCTGGCCATTTCTTTCTCTGTTCCGTAGAATCCGAAACGTCTTCTTCCGAATCGCTACTGTAATACCCCTTTCGAATGGCTGCCAAACTCGACTGAATACTAGTGGGGGTCTTTTTCTCTGATTTCACTTCCTTCCCAGCGCCTTGCGATGGGCTTGCAGGATGCGCTGGGGATTTCTTGTTTTCCTTCAAGATCTCCTTGACCTTTTCTTTTTGGTTGCCCATAAAAGAGAAATTCACCTTGTCTCGATTCGCTGCTAGTGGTACAATGCGAGGCTCCTTTCTTACGATCGATATCCCTATGTCTAGAGTAAGAAACAAAGAAAATCGAGAAAAACATTCAATAACACAGGAAAGCAGTTACAGATTGGAATCATCTGAAAGCATTAGATTAGATCCTTAATGTTGTCTTCGTGCAATTTTGTGCAAAACGCTTCAGACGCCATCAAGGTAAAAATAAAAGAAAATTAATATGAACTTTTAAAAGTCCTTTGATCATTTCAAACACAAAAACAAAAGAAGGATTTTTGAGAAGCATTTGAAAAAATTGTTTTCGCTGTCCCATCACTTTCCAAAATCTGACAGAGCCCTACAAAACTTTGGTATGTGAAATAAAGTTCTGCTTCCGAAACGCAATTTCTGCAGTAAAAGGTTACAAAATAACCGAAATCATAACAGATTACTGCTGAAGACTGTACTGCACTCTGGTTTTAACAATAAAACAGCTCCAAGTTACTAACCCTTAGGGATCGAGGATATTTTCTTTTGCACTGGAACAGAGGCCACTTTCCCGTTAGTGTAGGGGCTCTTAGCTTCTGGCCGGACGACCTGTGAAAAGGGCACTTTGATTACGAGCCAGAAAATAGATTGCCGTTTTTGTAGACGTTCGGGGCAATGTGGCTAACAAATCAGGCCTTAGAAAGTTGTTTACTTTCATACAAAGAAAATCACTGAGAAATTAAACAACGACAAGAAATTCAATAAATAAACACATTGGAGAACGAAACCTTAAAACAAGGACTCAGAAATGGCGAGGCAGTTGCTCGGGTTACTTTGACTT